>JAAGNO010018735.1:0-15435 GCA_033439905.1 Ceryle rudis | reverse complement strand
AAAAAAACCACCCCAACAAAACAAACAAAAAAAAAAACAAACAAAAAAAAACCAACCAAAACCTATACTTACTAAAAAAATCAGGGCACTTTTTTCTTCTATTTCTGTGAGAGTGAGAAATAGCCTAAAGACTTTGAATACCTAGGTTTCTTAGAGGCAATACGTTGTTCATATCTTCCTCTATCTCTGTGCAGAGGGTGTTCCAGGTTAAAGAGAACTGTACGTCTGCATTGTAGCTGATGAATTAGCTGGTGCTGCTGGCAGTTGCATGGGAGTTTGAGCAATTCTAATGTGTGTTGGGGTTTAAGACTTCCTTAGCTCTCTTTATAATAAAGAAATGAAAGACAGAAATAACTAAATAAAAGCTGTTAAGTTTGTCTTGGCTCCATGTATTGTCTTGGCTTCATGTATTCATACTAAGCACAGAGCAGGATGACTTACAGTCAGCTGAAAGTGCAATGCATGGACATGAATACCAGTATCCATGCGGTTTTCAGCTTCCTTGTGTGAGATGTGACTGCCTACGTGCATTCTCGGCTTCCAGCATTTACATTCAGAAACAAAACAGTGCTTGCACCATGATAAGTGATCATATGATGAGATCAAATGGACTGTACAGGATTTTTAATTTTTTTTTGAGATACCAACCCAAAGTTTAATGGTTTTATATGGCAGAGAAAGGGCTCTTCTGTGGGGAGATATTATTACTCAGGTAGGTTGTTAACACACCTGAACGGAACTGAGAAAGCGATTTGGTGGACAGTGGTAGTAATAAGTTCTGGTTCCCGGTGGCTTGGACTTCCATGGTAGGATTCTTTATGCCACAGTTAATAAAGATTTGAGTGCAGATGGAAACTCTTCTCATGTTGGGACACTCAGCACTTCTTTATCCTTAGTAAATTCCCTGAGGCTTTATATGAATTGAGGTCACTCTGTAACACTCAGTGCAGGCAATGGATGGCCTTTCATCTCTACTTAGCTACATGTTTCCAGTAATTTTGTAGAAAATTTGACATCCAGAATGTTCAGACCTACTTCAAAGACCTTTACTCTCTGTCCAAGGTTGCTGAAATCGGCTTAGAAGTTATTTAGTTGGATGAGAGAGGCAGATAAAAGCACACAAACTTGTATGCAGAAACTGAGCTCGATCAAACTAGGCTAAAAGCAAACACCAGTCTTAGCATTTTCTTGTCAATGTTTGCTTAGACTTTTGTGATCTCTTAGATTATGAAATACAACTTTCTGACATAAATTAGATTTATTCTGTTTTGAAAAGTGATTCTACAGCTTTGTGGAATACCTGGGGTTTATGTTTCACTAATTATTAAAGCCTTTGTCAGTAATAAAGATTATGCTGCAACCTGGATAGGTAAGTCCTACAGGAAAACATCAGAAAGTCAAGGTTGCACTTGCACTGACACAAGACCAAACAATTAACTGTTCTTACTGATGACCATGTTGTGTATGGCTTGACACTGTTACGTTCACAGTCAAATAAAATTTAGACTAAATTTTAAATAGTCACCCATCACTTGCATTTTCCCTCCACTTAAATTCTTTCCTTCATTTAATGTCTAGGAATATTTTTTTTTTGTCCTCCTTCCCCCCATAATTTAAAATACTTTCTGATATTTTAAAAATTGCAGGTAGCTTGCACATCAGACAGATCTTCTGGTTTAGAGGTTAGTCTACTGATCACATCTATGTTCGTTCTTTAGTTTTGACAGGAATAATGTCACAAACCCACTTTATCAAAGATGGCTTCCAATACTTGGTAGAACCAGATCTGTGATACAAGAGGATTGCCTGATACATTAAGAACATAACTGAAAATTTGAAGATGACAATATGTTTAATTTCTACCATATTAGTGCTAAAATAATTTTTAATACTCTTATAAATACAAACATGAAATAAAGCATCATTTCTAAAGCATTGCTTTTTTTTTTTTTGGCAATTAAAATAGAAATCAACATATTGTAATATTAAATGAGCTCATAATCCAAATCACCCCTATAAAGATATTGCACTAAGAAACCTACTTTCAAGTGTTGTCCTATACATAGACTGTCTCAGTTTAAAATCTAAACAAGTTTTAAGAAATAAAAGTTGACTGTATCTTTCACTCAAGACTATTTGGAGTTTCATCTTTCTTTTTAAAAACAAACAAAACCAACTCTACTCTTACCCCTCTGTTTTCTCTTTTTAGTTTTGGCTATTCACAAGAATCAGAAATTGGAAATAATTCTTTCTTTCAGGTTAAATCCAGCACAGAACAGAAAATGTGTATCTTATTTTGGATGTCTTCTGATAAATGACTAGCCTCAAGAGACTGAGTGCCTTAGACAGTCAGGTACAATCCCGATGACCTATTTTGAGAAAATTAGTAGAACAGAAGGAAGGTTGCCTAATCTTTGTTCAGTTCAGCTCACTCATGGGCTACCGTGGCAGTCTGGATTAGTTATTTGTCTATTAACACTGCAAAAATAAATAAGGTTTTAAGAGTATGCTAACTAAAAAGTAGTCGATTATCTTGAGTCCATTTTAAGAGCCACAAAAGTGTTCCTGTTTTTGGGTGCAGATCTAGAAGGAAAGGATATTTTTTGTGAGCTTGGATCCAGTCAAAGTAGCTGAGACAAGGTTCATTTTGCAGTCAAAGTTCTTATACCTCTTTGTACCTATTTCTTTCACTGTGTTCTACACTAGTTGTGGTTGCAAAATCTTATCTAAAAAGTATGTCCTGTCTTTCAGGGAATAGGATATGTAGTACCAGTGGGGATTAATTAATACTCCCTGCTAATCTAACAATTCCTGTTAACATGGTGTAAGGTAAGAGGCTTTCTGAAAGGATAATTGTTGTTCTTTCATGTCAGCAACCTGTCCTAGTTTCCTTCTGGGGATGATAAGCTCCAAAGAACATGACAAATGCTTTTCCAGAGCTTCCCTTGTTCATATTTGTTATTTCTATTGCTACAGATTCAGACATGATAAAGAAAAGCAGGACTTGTGCTAAAAATATTCATGCCACATAAGGGGTGTGTGTGTAATTTCTAGATTGTGAGGTAAAATAAAACACCTGGAAACCAAGCTCCAGTTCAGGTTGAAGCTTATTGTTGTTGAGGGCCTGGAAGCTTTTTAACTTGGGTTAAATTGCAACCACAGATGAGTAGATGTGTATGTACTTGGTCTTCCTGGAGCTGGTGAATCCCTACACCATCTTGGAGGGTTATAGGCAACAGCAGACAGCACTGTCTGCGTAGTGGATTCATTACTTCCAGTGCCAGTCTTGGTGTGTGTGACTTTTCATAAATGGGAATCACAGCCTTGCCCCTGTATCTGCCTTGCTTTCCCCCACGTCTTCAGTTTCATCTGCATGCTCTGTAGGTCTCCCCTGTAAAGGGGAATAGGAATTGGAGTAAGACTATTACGAGCCACAGAAGCATAAGGTGGGAATCCTTCTCTAATCTCCTTCTGTATTTGTGTACCAGTATGTTTCTGACCACGGCTCTTTGCATGCACTTCTTCATTTCTCTGGAGTACAAATATGCTCATGTATTTGTTGCTCAGGTACAGCTGTCTGTAAGTAAAGTATCTTGTCCTGAAGTGTGGTTTTTGTCTGCTGTCAGATCAAATGATGCTGATGACTGATCAGGAAGCCCTCTGGGAGACAAATGAAATTTTCTCTGAGTACAGGAAGACTGTATTATAGTCAAGACCATCAAGGGCTTCTAGATAGTGGTATCCAAGATAGCACAGGCTTTTTCTTAAACCGTAGCAAGAGTTGGAAGACTCTTGAGTTGGAAGTTGACTTTCTAATAGTCTTCACTGTGCATTTTAATCGGAGATGTGGAAATCCGCCAGTCTGGGCTTTCTTCCTTCCACTTCCAACAGCGCATTCTTGCTTTGAGGTAACAGGGTTTTTCTGTGAATCCTTGGACAAAGGCCAGGTGTCACATTTGCATAGGTGTATAGGGTATATTAAACAAAATTTTGCAAAATTTCACTTGCGGAATCCACTTGTTTCTTCTGATAAGCCACTGGCAGTTTGGAAGAAGGATAGTTATGGTGTGTGCTCTGATATTTAAGATGAGGATACAGGACTTACATAAAGATTGTTTGGTGGGGTTGTGGGAACAAAACAGGTAATATAACTAGGAGTCAAATGTTTCAGTGTAGTTTAATACTATGGAAATTAATTCAATATTCATTATTATCCACAGGGCCTCTCCAGAGTTTTTTACAGTAATGTCACAGAAAATCTATTTAGCTCTTAAGAGAAACCATGCTCACAACTCAGCTAGGTTATATTAATACCTAGCATAACAGAAGGTATTTCACAAGATCTTTAGGCATTACATCTACAATTAGTTAAAGAGTACATACTTTATTGTCTTATCTCATTTACTATGGCTTGGTTTTCATCTATTTGCAAATTTTGCAGGCTTACAAAGCTTAAAGGTCTATTTTCAAAATGGCACGTCTTGCTAAACTGTGCCCCTACAAAAGATTAATTATTTTAAGGTTTTTACCATACAAATCAAGAAAAGTTCAATACTAATAGTCTGGGGATTTTTACTGCTTAAATTTACATATATAAATTTCCCTCGATAACAAAACTATTCAAGTTTTAAATTCTCAGTGCTAATGCTAACAATAGATAAATTCACTACAGTGTGATTACACTAGATAGGCTTAACATCTCAAAAAACCACTTGGGTCTATTCTGTGGTTTCATAAATACAAATTACTTGTCATAGAATTTGTCAATGAATTGTACAGTAGAAATAGCTTCAGAGTAGTGTCAGCGTCAGGACTGCATTGCATCCCTTGCTTTCATACATTCCAATTGCCACCATGCTGCAACTGAGAACTTCTGAGTACTAATTTCCTTAAATATCAGAGATCATTCAAATATGTAAGACCACAAATATGACTGTCCTGTGTCTGACTGAATAGATACTTAGCCTGACACCTTGTCTTTGACCAAGGCGATGTAAAATGCTCTTTCTGATGTCTGTTTCGAAAATGAGAAGTGATCCAAATGAGTCACGTTTAACTTTCCTTGAGATTGTGACATCCTGTAAAGCTGGAAACTTGCAACCCTTATGAACATTATGCCTAAACATGACAGTAAGGTACCTCAAGCTCTGAGACGAAGCCGATAAACTGCGTGAGGATGTATCGCTTTTCTGGTTCATACTTCATAAGGAAGTTTCAGTGTCATCTGGTGCATACAGGCTACTCAGCCTTGATTTGCTTGACTATGCAGAGATGACACAGGGAGCTATGTAGATGGCTCAGCCTTGAGTTGTCCATAAGCCTCAGGGCAGTGCTGCACCACACAAAGAACCAAAACATGAGCTGAGCCTTGAAAATCCTCAACAAATGTTATGTCCCGAGTCTCAATTCAAACCGCTATTTAGCTTCCTGAGAAAGTAAGATAAGGAGGGGCTGGAGGACTTCAGTGGTGGTTTCAGCTGATGTTTGTGTCTCCAGACAGCATAATCTAATCCGGCATAGTTTTGCCACAACCACCTGGAGGGTTTCAGCCACAGCCTTGTGTATTCAAACTCTATAATGAGTCACTAAAACAGGGTATAAAAGTGCTAAAGTTTAGTTCAGATTTTGGGAGTCGCCTCTCCAACATTCACCTGTATGGAGACCCTTTCCCCTTGGTCAAAACATTGGCCAAGGTGACTTTTCTAAGATTGAGAGCCTTTACCTGGAGTGGTAAGTGAATATTTAGCATGCTGTAAGTTTGCAAACATGGGTGATTAACTAACACATGTATAATATTTAGCATGGTTTCTAATTTATTATAGTGTATTCTTGCTTTTAGGTTGCCACTGTATCCATAAAAACCTACATTAGTGGTGTATTAGATTTCAAATAAATCATTTGCTTAAACCTCACAGTCTAGTCTCTTTTCGCCACAGAGGAGAGCTACAAAGTAAGGCTTGTCAGATACAGGTCATAAACTGGAGGAATACTGTTATACTAATAGGTTTGGATCACTAATATTCTCATCAACAGAAAGATATGGAAGGAGCGGGCACGTTTCTTACACAAAGGATACTTTCTAAAGCATTGTGCTTGCAACTCCTTAACATGTACCGAGATTCTGAATCTAGGAAGAAGATAAGAAGACTGTTGCTGCCAGCAGTGAGGGCTGTGTTGTGGCCGCAGATCCCTGTGTGTATATCTTTGCAGTTAACTAGGGCTGTGCTCCTGTGACCCTACTCTAACTGATGCCTTACATACTTGGCTTTACATTGGCCATGGTGTGTCTTCATGAGTTCTAGTTGTACCTAATGTCACAATCCTGCACTGTAAAAGAACTGTAGGATCTATGTATTGTTTGTCTTTAAGGTGTCTTTGGCCAAGTAGAACAAATTAAATATGTATTCAGCTGCATTTATTGAAATTGTTCAAATATTAGGGAAATGTGGGAAAGCAGTTTTGCAACATCCAGATTTTTATATAATTCATTAAAACACCCATGAGATGACATGCTGGTCTTCATCTTGCCATCCAGGAAGTGGCCTAGCAGAGTAGTCTGTAGGAAGTGGGCCACACAGTAATTAAGAACTGTGCCAGGAGAATTATCTAGAAAATGAACACTGCAACAATAAATACCAGGGGAATTATTTTTTTTAGAGGAAGCCACAATATCTATTTTTCATAATCAAATTATTTACTGACCTCTGACTAGATGCTTTACAAGTTATAGTAGAAACAAATAGTTTGCTATTTGAAGTGGATGGCTATCAATTTTATTTAGTTGATTTAGAAAGAACATCTGGTGAAGATACATTTGGAGACAGATAATGATGTTAGTATCAAACCTTATCGGAAGTGATTGCATTCCAGCAATTAAATTAGATTTCCCTGAAGCAGGATAATTGAACTACTATGCAGTGTTTTGCCAAGATTTATCCTCTTCTGTAAATCTACTCATGTCAGCTCTGTAGCCTTTCAGATGATTCTGAGAGGTTTAGGAATCTCTGAAAATATAAGTTGGTGTGTATTTGTAGCTCAGCCCAGCTAGATATGGTGGTGATATCTAGAAATTCCTTATAATAATGCTGCTGTTATACATATTTGGATTGTTTGAATTGGGGGGGGGTGGGGCGGCACAGCAGCATGTGTGTGAACCAAGTATTTTGTATTTTGTTTGTGGCTTTTGGTTAAGGCATTGAGGCACATGTGTATCATGCTCTCCTGAAATGTTTTGAGTCTTTTTGTATAGAGAGCCTGGATACTTAATTCAGCATTGATTTCCAGCTGCTAACGTCACATTGTGGATTTGTTTTTTCCAGCTGCCTCCTCTGTTACTAAGAACAGTAAAATTTCTCTATCCTAGACTCCCTCACCAAAAGAAGGGGAGAACTGATACCAGGATAAAAATATTGTCAGATCTTTATATGTCTCAATGAGGATTAGAAAAGTAAGAATCTTTGTAGAAACCAGAGCTGCTTGTCCCCAGGGAGTTTCATCATTCTTGGACTCCATCTGCATTTCTTGCATATCCGTATATTGTATCACACGTAGCTCAAGCACTTCAAGCACAGCTCCTATACCGGGGTTAACAGCGGTGCTGTTACAAGGATGCTGGGTGTGTTTCAACTGCTCTGTATATTATTAGGAAGTGAGCCAGGGGACTGCTGAGGCTAGAAGAGTGACATGTTGAGCCCAATTCTGCAATGGAGACAGTGGACCTCTAGGAGACCATTGTTGTCTCCTCATTATGACCTAATCATGCCTCAATCACCATAATCTTCAGCTCATTTAGATATGAGCTGAGAGCGTGATATTTCTCAGCCAAATTAACAATTTTCAAGTATTTGTGCACTAAACAATTTTGCTGTTTGTGGGGTTAGGAAATTGGGGTGCCCAAGCTGTATTTTAACTAAGTCTTCAGATATGGCTCATATGAGACAATTTGTTATATACTCCAAAATATTAAATGAAATGTACTGCATCCACAAGTCAGATTTTGTATTTGAAGTCTCTAAAAAATAATTTATATATTTGGTCAAAAATATTTACTTGATAACGTTGCCCTTTGCAGGGACACTGTGCCCTAATAGTTTTTTCTGGTACGTGACAGCAAACATATCATGGCTGGGATAGCCCCTGTTGCACGACACATGCAGTCGTCAAGCAAGCAGTCACCTAAAAGCACCCTTGCAGTTTTTAGCTTGACCCCAACCACAAGCAGAGTCTCAGAGTGCAACAAAAAAAGTATATTGAATTCAATTCACTAAGTTAACCTTAAGAAGGATATTAGAAGAGTTAAGAGTGAAATAGTGCATGCAAAGGTGAACAGTTCAGAGAACAATCCCTACTTGAGAAACAGCTTCTAAATAGCAGGCAGAGAACGAAGCACATAAATTACCTATGTGCCAAACTACCTGAAAATAATTTGGATACTCACTGAAGCAAAGTATTGTATCCAATGGTTCACTGCTAGGGCAGATCCATCTGCTTTCATTTCACTTTATTTCTATGCCCTGTAAGAAAATCAACATACTTTTGCTACCCTAGTCTACAGTCCATAAAACCAGAACTATCAAAATTCCTTCTGTCTTGAATGGAGCTCTGAACACTTACTGTTTTTATTAGGGAGTGCTTTATTTTTTATGTGATTCCTACCTTCCTTCAGATGAAGTAATGAATACCTGAGACTTAGGTTACAAGATCAGAACCATTGGCTTAACCTCTTGGTTTTAGCTTGCTATCAGATGCCAGATTGCAAAACTGGCATATACTATGTATTTAAATTTTTAACTCTAAGATTTTATGGGATGTCTGCTGTTAGAGTTGAAACACTTATGAGAGAGTTGAGAGTTTTAACCCCACTTGGGGCCTTAATCTAAGTACAGATTTGATAACTGCTGTCTCTGTATAACAAATACGTATCTGACTCTTCAAGTGGTGATATGCTGACACCAGACAGAAATGGCAAATGTTGCAGGTATGAATGTGGGGACAAGGACAACAGCAGGTGAGGAAAACAAAGAACAGAACATGCCAGCATGTGTGGGGAAAAATCAGTGGTTCACTGAACTTTTTTCTTGGCTTCTCTTACAGTATTGATTCAATCCATAATGTATGATAAGATCAGCATCCTGTTTACTTTTGGTAATTGCTGATCGCACTGGCTTCTTTGCAAGAACAAGGTGCTAAGTAATGACTTTATGGGCATAATCTTGGGAATAGAGATAAGCTGGCTTAACAAGAAGCTTCTTTAAAATTTTACAATAAAACAAGATATCATAAAAAAATTAATACCAGAATAGCTAAAACCCCTGAGTTCTCCCTGCAAGGTTCATACCTTTTTCTTCCTGATTCAGAACAGGAATTTATGATTGGATCCCTCATAAACTGAAGATTTCAAGTGCTTGAGTCAGTGTGTTGTCTTTCTGTTACTGCATGTTCAACATATTCTTGTAAAGTTTGTCAGCTGTCTTTGGCATAGTCTGTGTGAGTCATAAAGATATTTTGAAGTAACCTAACTAATTGAAGATTTTTTAAAAAACGTGACACTATACTCTCAGTATTGAATGAGAAAGTTTTACACACAAGTAAAAATGCCACATTGACTAAACTGTTCTTTTAGAAGGCAACAGGAATTGTACCTCTGCTTTCAGCAGGAAGAGGGAGAAAATGTCTTATAGTGAGTTTCTTAGAGATGTAGATAGATGCTCTGCACTGGCAGATTGTTAAAGCCAGCCTTCACGATTTATCAAAGGCAATTTTATTCATGGGATTTAGGCTTCAACAGCTGCAATGGGCACAGCACATGAATCTGAAAATCCCTATCTGCATTGTTTGATGCCCAGATGCCTTTGAAAATCTACCCTCACAAGCTAAACAGGAAAAAAATCTGGACTACAAGCAGAAGAAAGTCCTATTTTGATTTGACCTACATGACCTTTATGATGTGACAGTGTCACAGTGGTAAATGTCAATGTTTCTGCATTTTCTTAATTAGGGTATTTTCTTAATTAAGTATTTTAATTAAGTATTTTCCTAATTAAGGCACAAACACCTTAAATCCACAGTAAGTCCACAAACCTCTTTTTTTCAACTTTATGAAACTTACTGGTCTTAGTCAACAGTGAATGGTAAAATCCTGCACTTAAAAGTATTGCCTTTCTGGAGTAAATATTGTCAAGCTAAGGTCTGTGTAATTATTTGGGGTTTGGAAGTTCCAGGTTTGGAAAAAAAGGGGCTAGTATTTATTGGGCAGGTATCTTTTTATACAGTTGACAGCTGTCTGATTGAGACACTAATAATGTTACAGGTGGTCTCTGCTGGGATGGATTATTGAGCATCACATAACTAAGATGACTGGAATCTCATCATAAATGTAATTTGTCTCTCATTGCCATGCCCCGTGTTGTAGTGGAGAAGAGAACGTTATGCTTGCCTCTAATTCAGTGACAGTCACAATAGATAAATTGGAGGTCAAAAAGGCCTTTTGGGAGAGCCCTTGCTGAAAAGGATTATATAAATGTACAGTATTATTATTATTATTCATGAGTAGATTGAGTCAAATGTCATGATGGATGCATTTCATCAATCTCAGATTACACTTGGGCCTGTAGCTCAGCAACGGCTCAGTGATACAAACTGATAGGGGGTGTTTTACCAGGCTAAACAGAAACTCAAATAAAATAGCAAGCACTTTTTTTACAACAGCTCTCCCATTCAGTGATATTTCTGAGATTTGGCATTTGGAACAGCAGATGGGGTGGCACAGAGCTTTTCCACCAGGGCAAGAAACGACATGCAGCCTCCAGCCCATTGCAGAAGTGTTTAATTTAGATCACATAAAGATTTTTGCTGCATGACACAGTAATGGAAACAGATATTGATATTTTATTAGATCAATGGCTTACACCTGTATAGAAATGTTAGGAACACTGACAAACTCATTGCCAACCTGTGTAGCATATTCTGTCCTTGGGAATACGTTTATTGTTCAGTGAGCTGTTATCCCCCAGGAAAAGGGAAATGTTCACTCACCTCCACCACCTCCTCCCTGCTCACTGTGTGCGTGTGCTTGCACGTGTATAAATATCATAGGAAAAAGTAATACAAAATTAATCTGTCTCCCAATAAGACTAGGGAGACGTACCTCTAGCCCATAGAAATACAGACTTTAAGATTCTAAATTTCTGAAATCAAACCAGCTACCCTTTCCCCTTTTGCATTTTCTCTTCATTGACTTTAATTAAGTTTGCCCTAAGAAGCTTGTGAGGCCAGATAACCTTGTTATATGAAAGAAAAAGATTACACACTATGGGGTGGTTCCTGCTAGCATGGCCATCATTTATAAAGCCAGGATTTAATATCCTTTAAGCTTTTCTGTTTGCAGACTCATTTTATTTAAACTGCATTTATATAAACTGCTCAGCAGATTAGAGAAGCAGCTCTATAGCCTTAATTTCAGTGTCACTTTCCAGCTGTTTTGGTCAGGCTTCATGCCTGGATTTCATGTATTTGTGCACTAAAATGAAAATACATCTCAATGATAAATCCTCTTGAAAGTAGAGGGAAATAGCAGTAAATAACATCTGTTGAAGTCAGATGAAAATAAAAACAAAAGCCCACAGGAAAACCAGATACAGTAGCGAGCTTGAAAGCTAACTGAATATAGAGTTCAGGCTTGAAAAGAGTGATCCAAATCCTTAAAATTATCCATAGATAGGGGATGGGGAGTTTGTGACCTACCACTTGTACAGATTTGTCAGTTCCAGATGTACAGGAGATCAGTTATTAAAAGATGTGTTGCACTTTTGGGACTGATCCAAGGCTTCTTGAATTTATCCAGGGGATCTGGAAGTTCATTACAGATATTCATGACAGTCACTGATTATCCCAGAAAGAAATTCATGCAATGATAAACTCTTGAAATTGAAACAACAGGGAACTGCAAAGAGATGTCCCTTTCAGCCATCTTCTAAAAGAATAAATCCGTGTATCCCAGCTGTTCCTTTTTGGTGATCTTTAGATGCCCAGAACTAAGCACCAACATATCTGTGCTCTCTCTATTTAAAAAAATGTATTTATCTTATTTCCCCAGAGGCTCAGATACCCTTCCACCCAAGATTAAAGACAAACACAATCTGAAATCAGCTAGAAAATGAGATGCAAGTCCTTTTATGGAGCTAGCTTTTGTCATCTGCATTTGAAATATCTTGGTTTAGTTCACTGTATTAAAGCCCCAAATACTGGACAGGCTGGGATCTATGTTCCTATTCACCTACTGCTTCCATTCTTGCAGGCCTAAATGCTGGACAGTCCGACTGTCAGTCCCACAGTGGTCAGTGGACTGTAGCGTACTTGTGATGCAACAAAAGATATCTTAGCTTTTCATCTTCCAGACACATTTTGATTTTTCTCTGCTATACATCAATCAGCATAGGTGAAAGCCAAAGTAGTGCCATAACTTTTATAAGTATCCACTTGCATTTAAATAGACTCTTACTCTGGCTTTACCTTCAAGTTATAAATATATGATTTATCACATTATACCCAGGCAAATGAGAGAAACACTGGAAGCCTGCATTTTCCCAATAAACCAGGACATATAACAGTACTTCCATGCTTAAGACAGCACAAAAGTGACTTCCTTTGAGCATACAGGACAGGACTATTTCATGGCTGTTGTTTCACTGTGATTTATATGAAGAGGTGGAAGGAAATGGTAGCCTCAGAGTTTAATTTGGTGGACAGATGCTATGGCATGTTCTTTAGGATTGCGTCAACTTGCAACATGGATTTCGCTTGTGGAAACTTAAATCTATTGTATTTTGTGGATGGAGGGACAGAGAGAAGTAATAACTAAATCAGACAAGGATCTAACTCTTACCAGCTCAGAAAGAGTATATGCATTCACACAGCTTTCTGAAATTACAGAAATGTGAAACAAGGTGTGTTAGAAAATCTGATATATGTTGCTTAAATCTGGAGAGTATCCACTTCAAAGTGTACACTTAAAGTAAATATGGCTTAAACCATAACAAAGGTGATTTAGAATACATTGCAGAAATGTACTGAACTGTAGTTTTAATTAAACTATGGAAGAATGTATTTACTAAAAGAAGTGATTTTTCAGTGTGGTGGGGTTTTTTGTTTTGTTTTCTTTTTATGAAAACTGTTCCTTCCTTGTTTGCAGACTTAGAGGTGGGGGGAAAACAAAAAAAAAAAAATCAAAATAAAAAAAAATTCAGAATTCCCTGCATTGACCTATTATGTCTCCTAAATCCTAGCTCTGTCCCCGGGGGGAGGGGTGGGAATCTCCTTTGCTCTGTACTCTAACTGCTAGTGTTTGGGGGTTTTTTCAGCAGTTCTATATGTTGCAAGCAAAGTCATTTCCACCACATCCCCAGGAGACTATTCCACAGTCTAACAAACATCATTCTAGGATGCTGAGATTTTTTTTTTTTAAATTGTATTTCAATTGATCTTTTAGAATAGCATGTACTATCTCAACTAAACTGAAAAGAATTGCAGAAGTCTCTAAGTAAAAGTCTACTCAAAAAACAAAGCAAGTCCTTGACTGGAGATATGTAGCACAGACATGCAGTATGCAGAGGAGAGGCAGGGATGAAAATAATCCTTTCATAAATATCCTTGAGACAAAAATAGTGTAACAGAAATTGAATATTATTTCCCTTAATATGCTGGGTTTAGTTTTTCTGGGTGCAATATAAGGTATATGCAGAAATCTCATGTGCCTGCCACTGGCACAAGAAAACCTGTACAGCCCTTCCACGCTTGCTCTTGGAACCATGAGCTGCAGCCAGCAGAAAAAACTTGCAGTTTGCTCTGACACAAGGAACTGGATCAGCAAGGAGACCATCAGACAAAAGTGGTTGTGGCTTACGTGTCAAATCCCTTAGAAATGTATATGATTGATCTGAGGTTAAATCTTCTTTATGTTTCCTCTTCCTTTGCTTTTTTCCCAAAGAACAACTCTCATATGAACTGCATAAAGGTGACAAACTACTGTTTTGTGGTGTGTTTGCTGCTGGAAAGCCAAAAGTAAAATGAAAAGCACAGTTAACGGAAAAAATTCTTCTCAGATCAGTAACTCTTCTTCTTTGATAATCTGCCAGCCCCAATGAATATAAAAGCATCAGAAGCAAGGAGCTCTTTAAAAAGATTATAAAGTTGTTACTCCACAGAGAACTTATTCAAGTAAATTCATTGGTTACTCACAAACTGTGCAAAATGTCCAAAGCCACATGGCAAACACAACTCCTGAATCTCAATAGGCTTGAAAGAAAGCAGTGAAAATTACTTTCTCCCACTGGTGAAAAATCTTTCTGGGCGATCAAGACCAGACATTATTTCAGCAAGTATTACCCATCAGTTGGGGTTAGTGTTATTGCCTGGTACACAGGAACCAGTAAGCACAGAGTTGAGATCCACCTTCTGACCTTTAATGTAGTTCTGCACAAAAGGGGGTGCCAGGGGACAGTTTGCAAAGCCAGCAGCCACCTGCAGAGGGGTTGTAGGCTTTCTACAGGTTACCACAAAGAAAATTTGCACAAAGCTTGTTCATTGGTTGCTTTTCAGTTAGATAAGTAATGCCTTTCTGCTCATGCTCTGATTAGTGTCTAGTTCATTATACAAAGATGTTCTGACATTAGCATGTGAGGTGTCTTCCTAGAAGTGTGATGATATTTTTTCTTTTTCTTTTTTTTTTTTTTAATTTTATTTTTCTTTTTCTTTAATTTTTTTTTTTTTTACCATGTTAAGTAGTTGTAAGTTACCTTCAGGAGATTCCACTTTCCCCTCTCCTGTCCCCCTGGTCAGGAGATGATTCATCTTTTGTTGGCCTTAGCTCATCCCTGTGTTATCTTGTGTTATCTGTGATTCTTTATTTTGAGGACCAAGATGTCCATATTGTGATTCTTTACTTTGGGGACCACACAAGGGCTAAACAGAGACAGCAGCTGAGTAATGTTAAAACCATATTTCCATTAATATTTATGGACAATATATGTTAACTTCTCATAGGAATCATGTTGTCTAAGGGAAACTTAGTAAGGAACGTCACGTTTCTGAAGTCTGGTACTTGCCTAGAATTGCAAGAGAAGGAAAGCTGCAATTAAAGCAATTATATTCTCAATACCACTTTCTGTTCAATAGCATGTAAACAAGAAATCTGAAGTCAGTCAGCCTTCCAGACTCCCCTAAATGTGTTGTATAATAATGCTATAAAACTCCTGAATCTTCTGTTTATGTTGCAGTCCTGACTCGGCATTTCTGTAGTCTAAATGGGGAATCTGAAGCAATCTCAGCAAATCAAGCTGGAGACCAGAAACTAGAAGTCTGGGGAAATACTAAGCAGCACCCAGCTATGCTGTTAAGCCAACTTCATATATATATATATATTTATATATATATTTTTTT
>JAAGNO010018734.1:35745-62179 GCA_033439905.1 Ceryle rudis | reverse complement strand
AGAGAGAAAGGGAGATTCATCGAGAGGATTCCGGGCTAAGACCTTTGCTGAGAGAGCTTAGGCGGAAAGGTTTTTGGTTTTAACTTCCGGGCTTGGAAACACGGTTTTGAGGGGGGGAGAGCGGGGGAGGGCAGCGCTCCAGGGGACCGGTTTTCCTTAAAAACGCCGCCCCGGGACCCCCCTGGGTGCAGGAACCCGTGCGGGTGGTGGGGTGGGCTCTCCACCGTCTTCTTGATGGCAGGAGGTGGCTGCGCTCCTCACTGCGTGTCCTCCAGATCCCACCCGTGTCTCTGGGAGTGTGTGGAGGTGGGAACGGGGCAGGCCAAAAGCCCAAGTGCATCCGTGGGGTGTGTGTGGGCTGTTGCCCAGCTCGAGCCCAGGAGTTTGGGTGCTCATCAAACACTGCATCTGCTGCTCTGCAGTGCCTGGGGCAGGCCCTGACCGCTTCAGGCCTCATAGGAATAGTTACATGTAAGATGACCACAGAACATCACTTCCCACCTCAAGAGGCTAAATCAAGTTCCCCCGTAGAAGCAGTTGTCCTGGAGTGATCACATGGCTGAAGTCACTGAGAAAAAACCCTAACCTTCAGGCCAGGAGGAACTGGTCAAACTGACAGCAACTGGTCAAAAATTTGTCACTGTGTGTTGGCTTAGGGGTGTTCTCTGCAAACTTATTTCTGGGTCTTGCAGCAGAGTCTGCAAAGGGAACATCAGCACAGGCAAAACCATCGGATTTGTCACAGGGACTGTGCAGACACAAATTTGAAGATCTCACTGGGGATAGGCCATAGCAGAGGGGACCGGTGCTGGGCCCAGCTGCAGGAGCGGCAGAACGGCTCTCACAGGTAACTGTTGCGCATGGCTTTGAGTATAAGAGTATCAGGAGTCCTACAGCCATCTGACGTGGATGGTGAACTCAGCTGGAGGAAATGCTGGCTGTGAGAGAAGAGCAGGAGTCAGTGCCGCTTGGTGGTGGTTGTACTAGAACACAGCTGGAAACACCAACCGATGGCAGGTGCTGCCCGGGCTGTAAAACAGTGCTCTGTGGGTATCCATGTCTTGTCTTATATTTACAGGCAGAAAGCGTGTATCATTTATGCACAATGATGTAGTGGAGTAAACCCTCCAAAGCAATATCCTTTGAGAATCTGGATGCTCTGACAGAGCTCTCTGTAAATGCAACAGCACAGGCTTGAAGAAGGAAACCAGCTCTTTTCTATCCTGCCCTTCAGGGGGACAAGGCTCAAGCATGGTAAGTTTTTTCCATTAAAGTGTGGTCAATGGAACAATCATATGATGTGTTGATCAGGAAAAGGATGTGGGAGTTTGAGAGGAAAAACTGATACTATCGTGCTAATGGCATAGAACGTCAGGAAGGATGGCAAACAGGATACCGCGCCGTGCTTGGCGCAAAGCACGGAACGATGCTGTGGCTGCAGAGGCTGGAGTCAGCTGTGGTCTACAGTGAGAGCATGGGAAAAGCTGGACCAGAAAGCAGAAAGTTACTGGTCTTCCACTTCCCTGCTGGAATGAAGGGCTTTTTGCTGATTCTTTTGGGAAAAACCAAGAAAATGTTAGGCAATATTCCAAAGCTGTCAAAATAGTAGAACAACTAACTGGAGGAAAACTCGTATTTAGTTGCTTGGAGGCTCTGAGGTGAGAGTGGTGGGGAGCTGAATAAAGCAGGGGCATTCTCAGCCGGATGTCATTGTATCCAGGGCTTTGCTGGGAGGCAGTTCCAAACTTAGGGATAAACAGGTTCAAAATAATGCTCAAGGGACTGTGTTTAATGTTTAACCCTCTGCTGCTCTCACACCTTGTGAGCGTGGCTAGGGGAGGGAACATGCCCGTCCTATTGTTTTTTGGAAGTTAATATTTTGGTGCAGATGCTGTTGTAGGTCACGTGGTGGGAAGATACTTCAACAGTAACTCTTCCAGCGTCACTTGGAGTTGGTTTTGGGGTGAATCAGCATTTTAGCAGGCTTGAAAAGTTGTTTGTATGTGAGATGGCAGTGTTTTCTAGCCTACAGTTAGATCTTGGTCAGGGAGTTGATCTTTTGTGTTTTAAAACCACCCACCAAATTTGCACAGACACATCTGGAAGAAAACAGGTAGACCTTGCAGCCCAGCTGCTCCTGAAGGTTTCAGCTTGAGCTGGCTGTTTTGGCAGCCCAGCTGTGAGCTGCAGAAGTAGTTGAGAGAGACAAGTCCTCAACTCGCCCTCTTGTGACCACCATAAAAGTGGAAGTGTTTAAATCTCAGAGCAAGGAAATGTCTTTTATTTGTCCTCCTTTGGAGGACTGTCTCACAGGGAAGGGATCTCAAAGGGACAGGTTTCTTTCATAACAAAATGTTAGGGTTGCATGTGGTATATGAGAAATTACTGACCATGGATAGGAAAACATTACATTGTGTTTGTTTCTCAAATTGCGTGTGTTTGCAGTCTTTTGTAAACCAGTTATTTAAAAATTAAATATCTGTAATTGTGCAGAATGTGCTTGTCCAAATGTGCACCTGCAGGCACCACAAGCAGGCCTGTCACCCTGGTGTGGGCTCCTGGCCCCCTTCTCACTTAATGTTGTGAGCAGCAGTCGGGGATGTTGCAACACTGAAGTGACAGTTGGGTGGTGGAGTCAAGATACACTGAAACAGGTCGTTGATGTAACTTCCACCTTGTAATCAGCCCAGTGGTGTGAACTGGTATCAATGCCAGTCTCTTCCAGCTCCCCTTTGGCACCTGGTGCGTTGCTTGTACTGCAGTAATGTTTGCATGTACATAGCCCACTTCACAAAACTGCATCGGGGTTTGCCCACCCTGCTCGGGTGCTGGCAGTTTCATACTGGTAAGCTATTGGGCATTAATTAATTTATTTTAAAAGCAGCCACGTGCTTGTCACTCCTTGTTGGGTCAAAACACTCTGAAGTCACCCGTTCCTCAGCTTGCTGTTTTAATTAAAAAGACCCTTAAAAGAGGATTGTATTATCTCCAACTATTCAAGACATGGCAAATGTTAGCGCAGCAGAGTGTGAATCGCTTGCCGAGAGCCATCCTCTACCCTGGTCTCACATCTATTACCAAGTGTAAACTAATGAACAAAGAGCTGGCGTTTGTCACAATATCCAGTGTAAGGGCTTTCAAAAAGTGCTGCAGGCTGACAGGGAAAGATGGCAAGAGGCTGCAGCCTCTGACCTCAATAAAGGCTTCAAAGGAAGCTCCTGAAAAGTTTTTTTGTAGCACAAAAAAGAAATTCTCTTGGTAATGTAGCAGCCAGCGCACTTTAATAGCTGAAGCTACATCAAGGCTTCTGCTGACTGGGTGGAAACGACATCTTTGCTTTGCATGTAAATGCTTTTTTGCTCCATTATAAAAAAAGGACTTGAGACTTAGAAGATGAAGGTACCAGCTTATGCAAGCAGCCCACCTGCAGTGACCATGCCAGAGAAGGAGGAGCTGGGGAGCAAGAGCCCCACACATGCCCATTCCTGGAGGGAGAGAAGACCCTGCCCCTCTGAAAGAAAAAGGTGGGGAAATCCACAGCTGCTCAGGCACCCTCCTTTGCTGTGAGTCTGTCTGTCCCTGCAGTGGGAGCAAACAAACAAGTCTGGGGTCTGTGGGAGCCTAGGGCCATGCAGCACAGGGGGGAGGCAGCGATGCAATGCACAGCACCGCTCTGGGGGAAAAGCTGCTGCTTTCCTTGCTGAACTCAACACAGCACTTGTGCCACTCGCTTGGCCAGGGCCATAGCTTTGGCCATTTTCCCTCCCGCCAGCGTTCGGCCACCCCAGCTGCTCAGCAGCCTGCTGTGGGGGTCGTGCTCCATTGCAAACCCCGTCAGTCGCTTTGCCTGCAGCACCAGCCTTTCTCTCGTCAGGCTGCAAGTCTTACAGGCAGAGACAGACCCAGATGCTGCGCTCTGCCTGGGTGCTGGACCATGGCATGCTGGCTGGCATTCCTGGGGCTGGGAACCACTGCTGCAGAAACACTAGCTGCTGGTGGGAGGGGCAGCTCATCTGGCCAGTTTGTCTCTAATTTAAAGTTGAAAACTGCCATCCTGTCTCATCTCCTGCCTGCAACCAGCCCAAGGCTCCAAACATGGCCTGTGGGCAGCTGACCCTCACTGCTGCAGCTGTGCCAGGGAATGGGCTGTAGCCAGTGGCACAGGCAGAGCAGGTAGTTCCCATCAGTGACATTTTTCCAACCCTTTTTTGTTTGCAGATACTGAAGGTTTCCCATGAGCTTGCAAGCCCCAGCACAGGGAGTCGAAGGTCATGAGTACCTGATTTGCTTTATCCCAAGCTCAAAGACAACATCCACAGGACAGAGATCACATATGATTGTCCGATGTCAGTAGCTCTCTTTGCTCAGTCCTCTCAGAGCTGTTATGGACCTGGAGTCCAGGTGAAGGGGAAGGGAAGTGGCACCATGGCAGTTGGATAGAGGAGGAAAAGTGGAGAATGTCCCAGCACCAGGTAGGGAGATTCATGAGCATCAAACTGGGCAGGAAAACCACCTTGAGGCCAGGAGATTAGGAAGCTCAGGTTGGACTTGGTGTTTCCTCCTCTTCTTTTTACATGGGACTCAGGAGGGTGTGGTTCCCAAGCCAGAAGGGTGATTGACAAGGGGTAAACAGAGGTAAGGGTAGACAGGGAAAGAACCAAATTTCCTGCCTTTTAGGAATTTAACCCTTAGTGTTCTCTCATCTTGGATTTTATCTGCAGATCAAAAATGGGGAAAGATTTTGGTAACCTCAGAGTATCACCAACAGTTTGTTAAAAGACTAATTGCCAAGTAGCTTATGCATGTGGGACCATTAGTAATTCTGTAGCTATGCAAATTAAAACAGTGATGTATGATTTATAGCTTTAATAATGTTCTGAAGGCTCTTAAATTTTAATCACTTGCAACATCCTTTTTAATATTCAATTACTTTATTAACTAATTAGGTCACTTGCTGAAAAAGCACATAAGGCTGGTGCTATTTTAATATCAGCTGAACATCACAAAATACCTTTGAAATGGTGTAAATGGTTTATTTATTTTAAATAGATCATTAAGATGCTATAATTAATAAATCAATTACAGAAAAGAGACAAGAAATTGATAGATGCCAAACCATAATAGTAGTGGCTTCTCTGCTTACTTTATAAATGTTCACAGGGATGCTGAACTTGGTGAACGTGGTCACTGAAGCACCTTCCTAGATAATTCGTATTCAGCTGAAGGGATATGGTTCAAGATATTCTTGGTTCATTATAGATGCTTTTTGTATGAATTTAGCTTTCTGATTTGATAAAAGCTCCACAAATGACCTTGAAAAGTTAAAGTATTTAAACGGAAAGCCCTCCTTTACAGCTTGCTCTTTTGTCTGTCTCAAAAAAAGATAAAACCGTAACATCTTCGTCCTGCTAATGCTGGGATGAAAGGCAGAGCTCTGGAGGGAGGGAAGGTGGGCCGCTCATCAGTGACCTACCTGCTCTGCTCAAAACGGATGAGCACATGCTGCTGTCCAGAGGCAGCGGCTGCAGCAAGGCAGCAGCACTCGACCCCAGAGCAAGAGTAGAAAATTGTAGCCCTGCAAAAAGCACCACCATGCTCGTCTGTAGTGTAGCAGTGTCCGCCTCCAGTTCACACCAACCGCTGATGTAAAAGCTGGAGTTTGAGGAGATGAATTTGTCACTAGTGTGGCTACAACTCTGAAACAGACCTTTGAATAACCTTCTGGTTTAGAAGTTAGTAATTAAGGGTAAGACCAATACTAGTTTAGAAATTCAGTCAATCTTTTTAAGAGATTTTGGCTTAAATTGCATCAACACGATGATACAAACTTCTCTCGAGAAGTTTCTGGAAAAGATCTGCAGTAAGTACAGAGCACTCATCTTCCCATTTCAACTTTCCTTGCTTCCATTTTCTTGTAATTAAAACCTGTAAATCAGGGGGGAAAAAGCTTAATGCTACAGCGATCTTTCTGCTAAACGTAATACTGCCCTTTACAACTGAGTTGCAAAGAAAACAATTTCAAATTTCCATTTACAGAGCTTCCTGGGAACTAACACATAGCTGGTCCAAGTCTGTCTCTAAAGCAGAGTCCACACAAGGTACAAGACTTCTACTCCAGTCCAGTCCCCCAAATACCCCAAAATAAAAGCTACCCCTGCGTCTGTCCCAGGGCAGCCTGCAGACCAGTTACTCAACAGTTCACAGTAACTTGCATTGTTACTGTGGCTTTAGATGAAATCACAGTTTTTCTTCTTATCAAAATTCTACCCAGTTAAGATTTCTCATCAAAATGATTATCACATTGTTGGGCACAACTATCCATTGAAAGGAAGAATGCTGTAGACTAACCAGGGCTGGATTGGACAGCTGTGCGGAAGGAATAAAAGCACCTAAAATAACTCTAACCACACCAAACTTCGCTACAGGTGGAGACAGCATATGATGCTACACACCTTGGAACACATGCAGTTTTTAACTCTTTATTTCACCCTACAACAGTCCTGTTGTACATGGCTCAGGGGCTGTTCGTGGTCTCCTTGCAAAGCCCCAGGTCTCAGTCCAATAGATACATTTTTATCACAGTCCTGTAACTTATCCCCAGTCATTCATTCCCGTGATCGATTCCAGCGTTGCTCAAATCATTTGTGTAGGAAAACCCACATCCTCCTCTGTCAAACAAAAAAAGATGGACTAGCTGGAGCTACTACTAAAAGGTCACCAGTGTCAAACACAACTAGTACCAGGAGAAACAGGGAGGCAAAAATGCAGCAGAAATCACCCACAAAGCTTTGAGTCCAGCCCTCTCCCTCCGCCCTTTTCTGTGAGGCTGCAGCCGCCTTACCCGCCACAGAGCCACTAGTACCAAGGAGCGACTGTTAACCTCCCCAGCTCGATTCAATGTGACAGTGACACTTCACAGCACATTGCATCCAATCTCATTTGAAGCTGACAAAGATTGTTTCTGGTTTATATCTATTGGTTTATTAATGGCCTACAGCCTCTTAAGCAGATGCATATTCATTAGATAGCCAGCTGTTAGGAGGTTCCCAGATGTCGAAAGTAGCTCTGTCTTGGAATGCATTCTTTTTTTCCCTTATCATGAAACAAAGTAATTGTAGCTCTATTAAAGAACCAGTTAATTACTGAACCAATACCTTATGGCATGATTAAAAAAAAAAAAGTAATCTGTAAATTTGTGAAGAGCAAAGACATTTGTGAAAACAGATGAGCTGAGCCTTTGCTGTGCTATAGACATGCAGATGTAGAGACCTGGATTAGTCCATGTAAAGAATCCCCAGCTGCAGCCATCCAGGGATACACTGAGTTCTGCAAAGGCGCTTTTCTTCATTTTCCACACCATGCAGGATTTCTCTCTTACCTCGTCCTTCCTTATCCAAATATTGGATGCAGAGGCACATAAAAAATGAAAATGAGCCACATCTCAATTTGTAAAGGTCATTTTACATAGAGAAGCAGACTTCTGTAGCTTCCCAGCTAAACTGTGACCAGATCATTGAACAAGCTGTACAGATTGACTTACAAATTCCACAGGCCATCCTTTTCCGTCTCACAACATTAACCCGGCTCACCTAGTTGTCTTTGCAACTTACTATTTTTTCTTTTCTTATTGCTTTCCTTGCACCACTAAGAGCAGCTCCAAAAGGCAAGTCTTAGCAGCATGGCTTGAACAATAACCATCCTCCTGCTCCAGGAAGCCCTTCTCCCCCTGAAGTGTTTAAAATGTTCAAGTCAGCTCCAAAACAAAATGGTTTGAGCAAAATGATTCTTGCCGATTCCGTGCTTCTGGCTGATGGGAAGGAACGGCGCAGCCATTCGGGCCATCTCATCTTGCGGTGAGTGCCCTCAGCAGCAGGCAGCACAGTGCTGCTTTGTCCCCAAGAAGGAGCTGCCTTCCACTGACCTATGTAGGAAGAAGAGGGTAACTACTGTTCCCATGCTGCAGGCAGAGCTTCTGGGGGGAAAAATTGGATGCACACAGGTATTCAGTATTTAGTTTCCAATTCTCTCATTCATAGTTTTAGTTTTTGCCAGTCAGATCTGTCAGCAAGTACCAGGAGCTGTACAGTAAGTGATTTTTCACTCTGCTGACATTTCTGAGTGCTAGCAAAAAAAAAAAAAGTTTCCTTTGCAGTCAAATTAGATTTTTCACTTAACGGTTTCAATGTGTGTGCAAACCCATTGGGTTTGCCTGAAACAATTCTGAATTTTAGTCAGTGATGGTTTGGAATAAAACTTGGGGGGGAAGAAAAAAAATAATAAATCACTTCTCCCTTAAAAGCTTTAATCTGAACCAAGGGATGGTACTATAAAATGTCATATGCTATAAAAGTGTTTACAGTCATGCACAGACAAACGTGGAGGCAATTTTGTAGAGTGACTCCTGGAGCAAAGGCCTCTGAGAATAAAAGTGTCTTTAGATATTTGTTATCCTGTTAGAGTTGGTATCACCTTGAGTATACAATGCCTGCCTGCATTATGTAAACACCTCATTGATAAATCCCTCCCCCACCTCCCTAAAGCTGTGTCAGACTGTTCTTAGCTGACAAATATAGCTGAAACAGATGCTGCTATAAATACCCTTGTTTAGCTGTTTTGAATATAATTTCTTTTGTAGAACATGGTGGATGCTCCAGTTATCACTGAACTTGCACCTGTGCTGGTTTGTTACTCCTCTGTACACAGCAAGATGCTTTTGGAATGACTTCACCAAAAAAACCCAAACCGACATCAACAAAAAAACCCCACCAAAACAACACGCACAGGGTTGGATTTTGATGCCGCTTTCTCTTCTGAAGTACAGACATGATTTACAAAGGATTTCACTAACTCACTAATGGAACTCCTAAAGAGTTTAGAAGCTACAGAAGCCACAGGTGGTAAAAGCTTACCTCTTACGAACAGACAAACAGTTAATTCCCTCTATTTACTCCCTGTAGGCTCCACACTCCCATGACAGTTGCTGCTCTTCAGCTTGGTGTGAGAAGATGAGGCAGTCACACTGGCAACTGTCACAGGGTTTACAGTCCGGGGTTTTAAATCTCCTGCACTTTGGACACTACCATGGTAATACAAGCATATAGTCAAGTGCCATGTAGCACAGGGCCAGACCTCAGCCCGGGGGCAGTTTTCAGCTACAGCTGGACCTGGCTTGGAAAAATAAAATGAAAGGACTTGTACTAACTAACATAATAGCACGATTCAGGGTATATTCAAGTTACATTAAGCAGCAGCTGATAAATGGTAGATCTGTCACTGTTCACACAGTAGCCCATCTGGAATTTCACCAGAAAGATAATTTCTATTTTTAAGATATTATTTTGCTCATACCTGAAATATTTGAGATGGAAGAATTTTATGATACCCACCTTAAACAAGTTCAATACTGTTTTCAGCAAACACCCTCCATTTTATAATCAGTCTTTATCTAAAGACGTAAACCATATTCTGCTGAGCACTGCTACCTATGATCCATGTCCTCAGAACTGGGGGAGAAAATGGGATAAAATCTCCCTGCACCAGGCAGCCACCACTGCAGGCTGAAGATGTGTGGGGATGCACCTGGCCCACGCTCTGAAGGAATCACCGCTCCGTAAGCCTATGTACCCTAACATGCAATGGCCACAAACCCCAAGACCCACTCTAAACTGATCAAATGTTTTCCACTGGAGCTATTCTAATCCCTGACAAATATGCTTCATTATAATTCATCTCCTGATTAGAAGCTCGATCACCGGTTCCTCTGAAGACACGTGAGCAACCTAACCAAGGACATGATCTTTCAAGACAAATTATTTAACCAGTTAAATTTACCTTAAAAGGACATGAACAGACTCAC
Source organism: Ceryle rudis (assembly GCA_033439905.1). Lineage (NCBI taxonomy): Eukaryota > Metazoa > Chordata > Aves > Coraciiformes > Cerylidae > Ceryle > Ceryle rudis. The sequence goes on along the minus strand of JAAGNO010018734.1, from coordinate 52,323 downwards.
CCTACTCATCAGAAAACCTAAAGACTACGGAGAAACACCGTAGCCCTCCAGCACCACTAAAGGTAGCAACATCAACTACAGGTTTAGTTTTCCTTGCCACCCATCTACCGCCCTGAGAACTAGCTTTCTTCACACCACAGTTTTGTGTGTATCGAACCAGTTTTGAGTCTTCCCATCTGTTAGAACTAGAGGTTTTAAAGATGATTATTCCAAATAAGTTTAAAGGTTTCAGAACAGGAACCAGAGCGATCTCTCCTACTCAGCCGTTAAAGCCTGCCTTGATTACTTTGATGTAACAACACTTGAAAGCTCCTATTCTTTGAAACTAATTTAAACACATTGAATTGTTGAAAGATTAAAAACCGCAGTCAGCTAATTACACTCACTCTCATCTCTTATTCAGCAAATGAATCACTTTTCATTACCACTTAGCTGAAGTACATGAATTTCTGCCTAATTAGAAATGTTGTAGATGGAGCATTAGCAAGGCTGGAGCGGGTCAGGATATCTTGCCTGCTTCATTTTTAATTCCTAACAGTAGAGCCAGATAGGAAAGGCTTCAGATAAGAAGTCATTAAACAATTTTAAATTATTTATAAAAATTACTTTGCCCAAATTATAATTATTTTTTTTCCCAAATGCTCTCATAAACGTCAAATGGAATGAAAGGAAAAGCAGCCCAACATTGATTTTAATGAACATTTTAATGTTATGTATAACAGAACATTATGAATACAATGGAAACAAAGTTTTATCAATTTAATAATAAAAAAAGAAATCCAACATAAGAAAAGGGAGGCAATAAATTTCATACCTATAGTATAGTGCTTATTCTTAACAGTATTCCCATCTTGTGAATAGAACAGCTTTGTATTCCAGATTCTAGAATCATGATTTGCGCGAACTTAAATGCAGAATTACAGAAGGAGAAACAAAATCCCCCAAAACCTTAATTCATTCTTTTGTTTTCAGTAAATCAGTAAAATCTTTGACTGCTACAGGTTTCCTTTATTAATATATATATATTTTTAACTTCTCTATTGGATTCCACAACTGCTAGTGCCATATTTACACGAAAGAATCACCAAATGTTGTATAAAAGCTAAGATCCGATGCTGTTGGATTAGGTAGGGTTATAGAGTTACTTAACTGATGTGTAATTCACCTTGTTATTTTCTTGTAATGATGAAAAAAATATAGATTTTTTTTGCCTTTTGACTGCTGCCAATGTCCTAAACCAGAGGCCCTGTAGAGATATTGGTGGTACAAAGGATGCTAAGTGCCACTGTAAAAGAACTGCAAGAAAGTGCATTTTCTGGAGTTTTCTGAAAGGAAACCTCCCAGCAGTCTTGGATAAAGCATCTCCCAGACTTGCACTGGATATCAGTTATAACAACAGGAGCATGTTAAGACCCCAAAAATCTGTTGATCACCAAATTGCCGAGAGAGGATTTATACAATAAAAATTTGGGTAATATAGCAGTGTGGCTGGAACATTAGCAAAAGTATATATACATTCCAGGTCCCTTTGAATTAGCCATAATCACATATGTAAGCCATTTTTGGACAAAAATAGATATTCTTATAAAAAAACTGATCATAGTACTTGAGTGACTTCAATTGTGGACTCAGTGGTAGTAAAAGGAGTGATCCAATTATGACAAGTGATCAGGGAGAGGGGCAAAAGAAAGTCAAGCTCTTCGAGAAAAAAGAAAAGTATAAAATTAGATTCAAACATTTTTACCCAGCCCCCATTCCAGTCTTCCATGAAGTCTCAAAGTTAAAACTGGTTCTTCTCTGTAGGAAAGTTTTTTTGATGGTCTCGATACAAATTATTTTGCAAAATCATCTAACACATTCCTTAGGAGAACCTTTCACCCCTCCAGAATTTGAACACTAGTTATTTCAACACTTAGAAAATAGCTTTTGGTTCTTTATGTAGACACTTTAACTGATAAGGAGAAAAAAAAAGCATTGATCAGTGTTTTCCACCCCTTCCCCCGCTATATTTGTGCAGCTAAAAATCCTTCATTCAGTCTGCCCATTTATTTGATTTTTTAATTAATTTTATTTATTTATTTTACAATCTTTATTTGCTAAAATTGGCAAAATTTGCAAAGGCATCTTGCTTGGGTTGTACAATCCCAGAAGTGAGAGGGGTCATAGCGATATTAGGTACCCCTATTCCTATTGTGCCCGTCAAACCCATTCCGGTAGCTGGCACTCCCATGTTCATTCCCATCACTCCTGGGTTCATCATAGGTGTGGGTCCCATGGAGGTCATTCCCATCGTACCTGACATTACAGTGGGCATTCCCATGCCCACAGGAATGGGTCCTCCCACCAATGGGCTTGTCTGGGGCCGAACAGGCATCACGTTAGGCTGAGAACTGAGGTTCACGGCTGCAAAGTTTTGAGTCATGACATTCACAGGTTGTTGCATATCTGCCAAAAAAAAAAAAAAAAAAAAAAAAAAAGAAAAGAAAAAAAAAAGAGAGAGAGAACAGGATGGAAAAATCATTACTTGGAATCTAATGCTGAAGGTGCTCATGAATTTCAAGAAAATTATGTGGTAACTGCTGCTGTCAAAGATACGATGGCCAAAACCATAGCTTATTTCACTTGTTTCCCTGCTTTCCATTTAAAGACTCGGAAAACTTTATTGCATTTTTTAAATAGCATTTTACAATACATGCTGCTATGTGCATTCTAGAGAAGTTCTAAAGATTAGGAAGCCTGAAATCAAGATACAGCAATGGTGCAAACTCCACAGTAAAATCACGCACAGATACCAGGCTCCTAACATGTCAGTCTCTGATTAGAAACTATCACTTGTGTCAGAACCATCACAGTAGTTTAAGAAACAATTACAATTAAACATAGGAAACCAGTAATTGACAGAATACTCCATCACAAGGGCAACCTACTAATCACATGCAGGACTCAACTCACACACAAAGCAGAGCAATAATCACTTACTTTGTTGCTGCATCATGGTATTAAGTGTTGGCTGCTGGGGCTTGGAAGGCTGCATCCCAGGTACTAAATTGTCCAAACTGATATTTACACTGGGATCTAACCAAGTTGAGGGTAGACTTTTGTTTGCATTCTTCTGGACCATCTCTGTGCTTGCATTATAAAGAGGGTTAGGCTTCGGCATCATAGTGTTCACAATTTGCAGAGGCTAAAAAAAAATAAAGGTTTGTTGGGATCCACTGGAAACAATTGAGCAGCAGGAATCAGGACTAAACAAGTGTTAATTTTTCCACAGAAGACAATAAAAAAGCCAATGAGATTTTTAACCATGAACTTCAGCTCTTCCAAAGCAGAGTTGCCATGTGCTGTTAGGCTATTAGAATAGGTTACAAGAGCATTTTTTGAGCTAGCATCAGGCTCCCCTATCAATACCTGCAATGACAGTGATCATCTGCTGTCAGGTTCTGAACTCAAACATTTTTTTTCATCCTGACACAAAGTTGGCCTGTTATGTTTTCCAAAAACCACTCTCCACTGAAGCAGGCATCTCTGTGTTTTAGAGAACAGACCAGTCCACACCTCCCTGTACTTAAAAGCTGGAAACGTGTTAACATTTTATGCAGGATGGCTTTAAGGTTTAAAATATCAACCTCGTGTTCCCCAACAAACCAGCAACACTTCACAGAACAACAACGAAGACCACCTTAGAGAAGACCAGCTTATAAAAGGCTTTTCAAGAGCATTTGATACCTTTTCTTTTTAGGAGGCTACTCAAATATTTTTGGACAGAAGTTTCTTATAAAATGCTGATCGTAACATCTGAGTGGCTGGGTATGGATTCCAGGAATGGAATGGATTCATTTTCGCGTTGTGATTAAGAAGGCGGCAAAAGATTAATTAAGGAGGGTCATTAGCAAGCTGTACAAATAGCAGCATACCTGTGACCTTGATATGGGTAAACTGATGCCCGCAGCATTGGAGTTCATACAGAAATTCATACTTAGTGAGGTGGTCATGGTTGTCTGAGAGGGACCCATCAAGTCAAAAAGATCACTAGAATTTGAAGGAGTTGGAGGCTGGCCAGAAGCTGGCTGCGAGCCACTGAAGAGCTCTATAGCTGGCTGCTGTGCTGCGCTGCTGAAGGGCTCTCCAGATGAAGCACTGGGACAAGGAGAAGCTTGGTTGAAGGCACTCCAGTCACCAAAGTCTCCATTTCCACTTGTTACTGTACCTGAAGGAAAGGCAATAGTTTGGAAGGAAGACAGAGAGAAGAAAGGCAGAAGATTTAGAGAAAGGCACCGAGCAAATGCCATATTCTATGAACTGAAACAAATGAGAGCTGATCTGTGTCCGTCCAGATTAACATCTGCAGGTAGAACCTCCATCTGGACATCATTCCCTCTCATGAATATTCCAACAATTTTAACAAGGTAGCAAAGGAAATATGAAACACCCATGCACAGAAAGTAGAAGAATGTTTGATAACATATCACCTGTGGATGCAAGACAAGTAGGGACAGGTTTTCTTTAGTTGGAATACAACTGAAAGGTAACTTAAGGGTAGACTGGAGTCTGTAGTCAAAACACCACCTAGAATTTTGATATTAACTTTCTATCTCAGCACTCTGGTATTTGCTGAGAGAACTGCTGTCAAGAACGAGCCACTTGATAAAGCAAATGATAAAACAAAAGATGACTTCATATACAAATTTGGTTTTATACACTTAGTAGCATTTTGTATAAAAATGCTGTGGGGAAATAAAACCCCAGAACTTTGAAAGCAGGTTGCCAGGAAATTCTTATTTGAGATAAAGAATAATTTCTTCCTATCCCATGAAGTGTTCATGTAAAACACATTTAAGTTTTCTAAATCTGATTCCTGAACTAAATGCCTTGGCTTGAAGCAGAAATTTAATCTTGGATCTAGCAATTCTCTCAGCAGAAGCTTTGTTGAACTCTTACTTCATCACTTAAACTCTGTTTCATTTCAATATACCAGAGTTTTGATTTAAATGCTTGTCTACAAAAATGCGGCAAAATAGAGCTCTCTCTGTCCCTGCCTGGGAAGTCCTGACAGAGTAAGCTGTTTGTAGACAACTGCATTGTGTACCTATTTCAGGATCACAGATGTCCAGAGACACAAACCACTGAACCAAGAATATGTCATAACCTTTGAGTCAAGTGGGAGGAGATGTTATCTCCCTTAAAACCACATGTTTTTCTATTAACAAGGGTTACTTCACAGGAGTGACAAGGAGAGAAAAAGCTTACAAAAACATCTACGGGAGATGCTAAAAATAAAGCAATGCCATTTAAACAGCTCTCACTGCTATATTGTGACTCTTGGTCCGAGCTGGGCTATTGCACAGGTCAGCTTTTTGATTAGGTCACTGATCTACTTCTGGCACCTCAGTGAAGTCTCAAGCGATGTCACTGCCACACAAAATGAACTTTGAGTTCTAATGAACAGTTAAATCATCCCTTCAATTTCTTTAGATGAGCAAATGGAAGACTCAAAACACGTAATGAGGCAGATAACTCAAGTGACAGTTTCTACTTCCTAACCCCTACAATGGCTAGTTCCACAATGGCCACCCAAAGCAATTCTTCTACCCACTCAAAATGTAACTGCAGTAGTTTTATACTCCATGTAAATAATTATCCACATACACCTTCAGCCTTTACTCATCTTTATCAATACATTAGAATTTAAAGAATAGTAAGAGAGTAAATCTGTTCATAAAATCCAAGTATTGCCAACAACTTCAGTGCACAAAGTGGACTAATATTCATTAGCTTAGGGCCTTACTAGAACATTTGCTTTGATCTCCCTCACAAAGAAGGGCTATATTAGAATGTTTCAATTAGTATTACATATTAAAAATTAAAGCCTACTTTAAATATTCCTGATAGATAAGTAAATGCTGAGTGTGCTGCTTCTCTGTTCAGACCTGTGCACTGAGTACCAATAATGGAAGTGGGGGTAAAAGGGAGAAGGTTTTGCCCCTTCAGTAGAACTTCAAAGATGATTAATCAAGAAGGAAAAGATTCCTAGAGGGGCTTACGCTGTTCAGGAATGATTAATCATGTTGCAGGACTCCTTGTCCCTTGCATAACGGTGATTGGAATAGATTAATCATGTTAATGCAGATAAAGGATTGTATCAATTTAGACTGTATTAACACACAAATTATTTGCATAGTAGGCGGCTTTGTGTTTGCAAAACAACTTGGTTTTGACTAAGAAAGCCTGTAAAAAAAACTAGAGCAGTACTTTCCTACCAAGCAAATTAAAGGTGTACTGACTAATCCATGCCCAGTACAGTTTTCCTAACACAGCAAAACAAAGGAAGAGATATAAACATGCTGACTAAAAGTTGGCTCCAGGTAGATTTGCTGATCAACCTCTTTGCTATTCTTTTCTCATTCTGGACTTAATCCTACACCCTGGTTGAGAACCCCCAGTCAAACACCACTAATGCCCGAATTAACTTCACAGAAGGCAGGCAGGCAGCCAGCTCCCTCCATTCCATGTTTGTTTCCAGCACTGCCCTGTTCGGGGAGTACTGCAGGCTCCCAAAACTCCAGCAGAAAGAAGTTGATCACTTTAGGGAGCTTCCCAGCATATTTTTCTTTCAGTTCAATTTTAAGTGAAAAGTTTTTAGGCAGTGGCCCTGCCTACATAACAGCTTGTACGTTTGCATGCAAAATGAACAGTGCAATGTACTGAGCCAACCGTATGGCCACAAGACAGCTCTAAACTGTGTGCCATGCCACCAGGGCAAAACTGAATGCTCTCCCAATAAACATCACTAAAATCTTGTTCTTGTGATTGGCAGGGACTTGTTCATGCCTGACTTAAGAAAGATCTGGCTATCTTTTATTTAATAGGCTTCTCCTAAAAGGGAGACTGTAAAAAATGGTTATTTAGCCAAGCTAAAATGAAGTGTTGATCCACTTCATCCCACAAATGCACAACTTCAAAAGCCATCAGCGAGACTGTGCTGTGTAACTTGACTAAATTCCCCGCCCCAATATACAGGGCCTTTCAGTAGTAACCCAGGCATCACTTGAAGCTTTGGAAATAGCCTGTCTTGGGCTCCCCTCATTATGCTGTCTGACAAGGCCAACAGAATTGTCTCTAAACAAATGTGGGTTTTTTTCTTTTATAGCTTCAGAGACAGGTGGGAGCTGAGGACATCTTTAGGGACTCATTTTTCTATGATGGGTGGGCTGCTATTTTCTATTGAGCACGATCTCATCTTCTGGTTTTGTTCAACTTAATCCTTTCATTACCAATCTGCCCATAATTTAAGTTCTTAAAACCAATCTGAAACATCTGCACAGGTTCAGAAACTATAAACCACAGCATAAAACCCTTCTAACAACTTTTTAGATCACAGTGTTATCATAAGTAAGACTATCAAGGACTTCATGTAAGTCCTTTTAACCCACCAGAGCAGCTAACTTTTTTTTTTTTTATAGTTGGCCACCTGTATCTGAAAAGCTTGCAAACGGTTAGTTTAAGTATTAGAAAAATGACTGGGTTTTATTGCAAATAAAGTAGTTAAATAGCCTTACATAAAACACTAGGAAGACCATGATGATTAATAATCTGAATGGCCCCATCACTGCAGCCAATTTTCTAACCACTTTGGAAACACCGATACACTGACATCACTGTAGAACTCCAATTAAAAAACCCTCCTTGTCCACAACTGCAAAAACTGGGAATGCACTGGGCTCTTTACTGACTTGCTTAGTGAGCACTCTTTAGCCAGCATTTAGACTCACACTTGTTGTATTTCAGGTTTTACTTTTCCACTCCAGAAGTAACATCTTACTTCACCGCATTTCAAAATTAGACTTGAAGCTAGGTTTTAAGTCTTATTATGTGCTTATATTATTAGATGATCAGGGATATATTTGCATGTCCTACTAACATTTTTCTTAAATAAAGCTCATTAAAAGTTTCACGTACAATGAGACATGAGCTGTGGCAGACAGTAGATATCTTCCTTACAGTATAGCACTTGTGCTCCAGTTACATAAACACAGCTTGCCCTGGAAAGGGAAGTGACTTTCAATAATGCCATGTGGCATCATTTCCTCTCTTTGTAATCTTAGACAGCATTTCAATCTGTAAATTAATCCTACCTTGTGATGATGGGAAACTTGCTGAAGCAGCAGCTGAATTAAAATCAGCAAATCCTCCAAATGGGTCAGTTGATCCACCTAGAAACAAAAGGTAGCCAGAAGCTGCTAGAGGATTGTGCAAAGATCAACAAGGTAACAGTTGCACACGAGATTTATGAAAAGCTGTTCTGTATTTTTCAAGATAGATTTATCGATTCTGCTCCCTAAGTCGACAATGTTTTTCTTGTTCATCACCGTACCATATTTATATAAGCACGAGCAACAATAAACTGGATTATTTCCAACTGCCTTACAGATCTTGCAGTTTTGTTTTCCTAGGAAAGACCTAGAAGATGCAAGTTTTACGATCTCTAAAAATAAGTGTAGTGAGATGGTTAACACGTTTTTTACTAGCAAGGGATACTAGAAGTTTGAGAGTTTGTAAAATTAAAACTTGGAAGTGCAATATATAAACCCCAAATGTTCCTATTGTATAAAAGTTAATTATGCTTACTATGCTTACTATGAAAAATTACACGTCGCCTTATATTTAGTTTTTGTGTTACTTAAAGCATGAATGATTCTGCAATGATCTTGAATTGGGATTTCAAGGACGGAGCTTCCATTTGTGTTCATTTTTTTATAAGTTTGCTTCCTTTCTACAGCAGGAACATTAAGATTTCCAGCCAGACATTTGTATACAGCATATAAATTATTAACTTCTGAATCCAGCACAGTAACACTTTTTCACTAAAAAAATAATAAAGCCAAGATATAAAAACAGAAGAAAGATTTAAGAACTATATTGGAAAGCTGCATTTTTTTAATATACAAAGAAAATCAGCTTACAAAAATAATCATCCCATTATCATTGATACTGCTTTTAAGTAGGTATTCCACTGACCTGAGAAAGCTAAGAAGTTGACCTTATTTGTTTGTCCTCAAAGATTTCACCTCAAGCAGTCCCACCCTCAGAAGAAGCTGCAGCAGTTCAATTATTTTGCTTTTAGTGTTATGCGTACATTATATAGGTTACATCACAGCTGCTTAGCCTGCAGTGCTTAGAAACTAGCCAGGTGGGACTGGAACATCTGTGCTGCACTCAAACACCACCAGGGACAGCTTCCAACATCTGGTGCCATTTCTGAATTGTCTTATCGCTGCAAGACATTCTGCCCCATCTGCTGCTCTCAACTGGGTTAATTAAACTAGAACCATCTCCTTTTTAATAAATGGCTAGCAGTAATAAAAGGAACCATTCATTTTCTAATACATATGTACTTGTATTTCTTTTTAATGTTATTTTACTGTAGACATTGCCAGGAAGGCGACTGTTCTTCCAAGGGGAAATGTCCACATTGCTGAGCATGTAGCATACGATATAAAACGTGAGAAGGGAAAGCACAGAAGGTTTCTCTGACTTTTCAAAAATACAGCACTACAGAAATCCTTTTACCACCTTTTCAAGAGGAGATGCTTCATACAAAGTTAAGAAATTTCTTCAACACAAACTCTGTTGTGATCTAATAAGCATCTTACATATGCTCACATACAAGTTTTATTCTGACTGCAGCCTGAGAATGAAAAAGGGTAAGATGAGCCATTGAAATATCAAGCTAAAAACTTGTTCTGATCATGATCTGCCTACTGCAACAAATGTTTTCAAATCATTTTTTTTTCATCATGTGCCTTTACAGAGTTCAGAACAGGTTAATGGTTTGAAGGTTTATATCAGAATGAGCAACACAGATGACACACTCTTGACCACATCCTCAAAAAAAAAGCTCTCATGCTACGCCTATTATCCCTGGGCTGTTTGACAAAGTACCTAGGGATTAATTTAATTTTAAAAACAGAGCTAGGTTCAAACTCAAAATAACCCCTTTTCAATCAACTTCCCCTCTACCTCTATTGCCTGTTTTCAAATGAAACCAAGTTCCAGAGAGAAGTGGCAGAGCTTTAACTGAATGCAGGAGCTCTAAAGAAAGGTATCACCAGCTAACATTAAAGAACCTCATTCTCCAGTTAACACTAAATAATTACTTCCAGCAGGTGTAACCACAGATTTGACATCTTCTCAAACAGATTGCTCCTTTAGCGCAACCAAACATCCCCCTCACATACAAATTGTGTTGCTTTAGTAATGTGCAACCCTCCCAAGCCTCACCAGCCTTCTTCCACATCTCTGCACCTGAAAATACATAGGTAAGCAAACTCTGAGTTCCCCGAATTCACATGACTTCCCTGCCAGTTCCTTCAGCGGATAGATCAAAGGCTGCATTTGACCCTTTCCCTGCATCTTGCCTGACACTGGGAATGTTCCCACACCCTATGCTGCAAGAAACATTCACGTGAAGGACAGTGCTAATGTTCTCAACAGGAGCTATCCTCAAAGATTCCCATGCGAGATCTGTCACTACAAATGAACCCTTTCCATCTGCCTTCCCAGGTCAGCAAAGAGGTTATTTAGCAGGACCAGCTGGTAACACGCCTTTTCTCAACACCTTTTCTAAATGCTGCTTTGGAAAAAGTTTACTATGGCAGAGAAGCAAACCAATGAAACATTCAAATACACCGTAACATGGAAGCTGCCATAGTTCTGTATGAAATACAGGAAGGCTCGATTTGAACTGGAAACACGTATCCTCAATGTGATTTTATTTTTATACATAAAGACAAGTGTTCACATATGTATATAAATAAAATCAAAAAAGGCTTTAATCTCTTTTCCCAGAAGAACTGGACAGAAGTTTCAGTATTGACTTGGGGTAGTGGTTCTGATCCAGGATCTTAAAATTCCATGGAACTATGGTAACTCTGGCGTATGTGGAACATCTTTGTATGTGAAATTAATAAAACAGAAAATAACACAAAATAAGTTGTCCCTTAAATCTGGGGGCATTTGTGCATAAAAGAATAGATGCATGAAATTAATTTTATTTCTTAACTGGTAGGAAATAGCACATATTTCAGAGCAGACATATAAACTTCATCTACTTTCCCAAAAATGAAAGAGCACACAGTTTTAAAGATATACCAGAAATAAGAAAGGAAAGATTGAGGCAGATCTCTCATACTACATTACCATGATATTTTCCCTCCCCTTCAATAGTTCTGATGTATGTAATATCCTATTAAATACTTCGAGGTACCACTTTGGTAGCCTCATGATGAAAGAAATGGTGTCGCATCGAGCTCTCATAATACTGGCTTTGCTCATACTTTACAGTAAAGATACCTCCTATGATATATTACAGGAGTTGCCACTACAATACACCCAGAAGTGGCATAACTTTGGATGGAAGCAAGTAAGAGTAGTCTTTACACGTGTGAACACAGCCACCTTGCCACATGCGTGGGCCTTCTGCCATGGGACTGCTGGTTTTGGCAGCGTGATGTTACACAGCTTTTAAAACGGAGACTGCAGGTGAGTATCTGTTGTCCTCAAGACACACACGTATGCTTCAACAGATAATGTGAATATAATCCCATATATAAGAGAACTCGCTTATTTATAATGGAGAGAAGCGTAAGGTTTCTATCTATGAAAATGCACACGCTTGCATTTTATTTGCTATTAAAAGTGGTCTTTAAACAAAAATTGTATACACAGTAAACTCTCTCCCAACTGTGCCATTAGACCACAAGCACATGGAAGCCCTTCTTCTGTTCCATGCTAGCCACAAGCAAAACTCTCAATATTGAGAATCTGTAAGCACAATTTTAAAGTGTTGAGGGTTTTTTTGTTAGGTTGTTGTGGTGGTGTTGTTTGTTTGTTTTTAATTGAAAGTTTCTCTTTAAAGTTTTAGGTTTAAAAAGCAAATCACCAAGCCCCTGAACTCCTCTATCAATCCTGTACGCAAGGCACTGAAATTTAATACACTCCTAAAAGGAAGCTGCTGTTTGAGTGTAAGGCTAAGTCCATGTGAAGGTTAATGGACATGAATTGAGCTGCACAATTAAGAGAGTGAAGGGACGTGTTTTACAATGAATAATTTTACTTCTAGACAGCAATTTCTTTTTGGGCATCAACCAAGTGCCACAATAAAATGAGATAAAGAAACAAGTTTGCCATATGCTTTAGATGAAAGCTTATATAAAGATCGTTTAGGTGCCCAGCCTCTGAATTGCACTGTGAGAAACACTTGAATGTGAATGGATTGCGCTTGCTTTTAGAGTTAATTATAAATAACTACATTACAAATGCAGTTTCTGACAGACCGATCTGGCAGTTAATCTTTGTGCTGCTAACATTTATTAGTCCCATGCAGTAGCACATAGTACCTTGCACAAAGGGTCTAGAATACTCAAAAAATGTAAAGCTGCCGTTTCTCAATTTATCTAATACTCTTTTATCTGTGTAACATCAAACAAGCTGATCCTCTGAATTGGTTCAAAATATGCATTAAGAAAATAAAACCAAGATGTGCCTACCTGTGGAGACTGGCTGGCTAGCTCCATCAAATAACAGATCAACCAGATCATTAGACGACTTGCTGCCAGAGGGCACAGAAGCCTGAAAAAGAAATTACACAACAGATCACATCTCATGGTGTGTCATTGCTCATCTTAAATGACTTTGTAAAGCTTTCTGACTTTTTGGGAAGTTTTCTGGTTTTCTTTAGTTTTGGAGAGACAGCAGATTTGTCTTTAAAGCTAAAAAACTCTGGAATGTGGCTAAATATAAATCAAATACTAAAAAACTAGTGGCTTTTTTTTTTTTTAACAAAAATGAAGCATTTGATAATTTTTTAATAAGGTTCAGAGAATCCTTCACACTTCAGGCCAAGATTTTAACTTTGCTTTCCTGAAGAGATTAAAATATGATAATGACTATATTTTTATAATTCTGTATTTTAAAACAATCACACAATTAATTATAATTAAACCGTTCCACAGCCTTTAAATATCCCAACTAAACATTTCTGATAAAACAGTTCCCTCGATTGCTGCAGAACAAATTTTCTACCCTAAGCTAAAAATTTTCTAAAAAGTTAGAAGAAAAGTTTCTAAAATCCCTGGATTATTGTGCTCTCCTGCTGTCTCACCTTTGCTGTAGACTGTGTATGAGCAGCAACATTCTGTTCTGGACTGGCTTTATCCCCCGTATAATGTGCTGCGGCTCCCAAGTCAATGGTTTTTGAAGGATTTGCTGTGCGTTTGTGTCTGGTAGTTCTAGTTTCTGTAGCTTGTGTAATATGAATGTGTTTCGTTGTCACAGTTTCCTCTTCATCTTTAAATTCAGCTTTGGGAGATTTACCTCTTCTTGATTTTTCTTCATCACTGTCACTAGAAAAACAAAAGCGATAGAATACCACTTGTGATGGACTTCTCAGTTACTCAAGTGGACATTTGTCTTAAGCCACAAGAGTTTTGGTTACTGTAGTTGCTTGCAGTGATGGCTCATAATGAAAACACTGCTTCTTCCTATATTTGAGAAAGGAAATGTTTTACCTTACATAATTCATCTACATAACACAGCATTGCACCTATGGTACGAAACTGATGAAGAAAAGCAAGTTATTTTGTTAAACACTGACTGCCAGTCCATGGCAGAGAGTAACAGGAAATCGGTGGTTAAACCCAGTACACTTAATTACCTTCTGACAGGAACTCCCCCACACATTACCTAACACTTCAGTAACAAAAAGTTAAGTAAGCAGGTCTGCTCAGGACTTACCCCAAGAGACAGAAAACAGTGAACCAAGAACAGGTACTATCTTTCAGGTTTCAAGAAATCCATTCTTATTTCAACGCATTTGCCTTTCCAGACAAACAAGCTTTTATGTTCTTTAAAATGTTTGTGGAGAAAGGATGTTTGCAGAATTATGCAAGGATGCTATTCATTTTCTATCAGAGAATGCACATATATTCTTAAAATGTAAAAACCAAAAGTGTCACTACTTTAGGTGAAAACTTTCTAGATGTTACTGCATAATATCATTTAATCTATTACATTTTCTACTTTTGTATTTTAAGTCTTTCACAAACAAACCAATTGTGTCCCCCCCCACCCCGCAACGGTCATGTTGCCTGTTACCATCAAGGTAAGATTTGTACATAACAGTGAAAATTGCTGTAGAGAAAGCTTAAATATACTGAAGCGTATTTTGAAATAGTAATTCCCTTAGCAACAGAGTTGAAAGTGGAAGGTTTTTATATTTTAATAATGCATTAGAGTACTAAAACTGCAAAATTTAAGAAAGGCTGTCCCTTTGTCAGTAAGAATATGACAGTAACTGCAATATACTCTTGAGGGTAGCCTTTGTTCTCTGTTAACAATAGTGGGCTTTTCGGAATACACTGCAACTGTCATTTCCTCTATTCGAATTACCTGCTCACCACTGGGGATAGCTCAATTCATTAACATCAGTGAATATAAATGCTCATTTTTTTTTTTTTTTAAAAGAAAAAATAACATAGCTGATGGCCAGTTTAGCAAATACTGACATCTGCTTGAGCCAGCCTTACACAGACAAGTGAGCTCAGCTGGCATCAGCTAACCTTCTCCTTCTAAGGCACTTCAACCCTGACTTGGAGCAACAGGCAGACTGTTCCAGCTCTGGATTTCTCAAGATCATCTATGGATGGGCACAAACATGTCGGGAGGACCACTAACCCCGTTTTTATTTGAGGCATCAGGATTTTAACACAAGCCCCCGGAGATGACTGATCTGCACATTAGCATGGTATACATGGTACATCCATCCTAAAAGCCTTGCAGGAGTATGGATGATGCCACCTTTTATACAAGTGTTGAAAGCACTCTTAAAACCTGCTGGGATGTATTTCTTGTCATCATTACTGAGTCCACCTGGTCCACACACACATTCTGTGGGTGGAAGAAGTGTTTGACAGCCATCAAAGTCTGATTAATGGAGCTATGGCTACAGAAGTGGTAGAGATCAATCTCTTCAATTTAAGAATTAAAAGCAGCAAGTCTTTGGTGATCTACAGCAAAATAAATGTCTAAAAGCTTTTGAGAAAAGAATTTAAACATCTATGCCAGAAAACAGGACAAATATTACAATATTCAATTTTCTGTGACAACCTGTACTGCTTCCAAGCCTCCTCAGGAGATCTGTTTTCTATTTTTCTTTAATGGTCACATTAACAAAAAAAAAAAAAATAGTAAAAAATACAGATTAATGTTCCATTTAAGTGTGTTTACTGTGCTCAGAATAGTAAAATTGCAATGCTTCATCTGAGAATTGCAGAATGAACTTAAAAAGAAAAATTATAGCTAGCACTGTACCAAATAATTAAAAAAATCTTCTGCAAAGGAAGTACATAGTTGCAATTTCTAGAAATCGAAGTATGGATACATGATCATTTTGTTTGACTTAAGATTTTTATGGTGTGTGTTGTTGCTAGTATATTTTTTTAAACATTTTTAAGAAAAAAGAAGTTTACTGGTACTTCAAGGCTATCTACTACATTTCAACATGGCTCTTGCATCCTTTTATACGTGTACTAAGTTTTGCTTCCTTTCTATTCTGTCACCTGCATCAACCTTTGTGAATACTAGAGAAACAGGGATTAGCAGAGTTTTAATAATTCTTATGAGAAATGTTTATAGAGTTTCAGAAGAAGTTCCGAGTATCTGCAGACAATTCAGAAAATAAAACTTCAGTATACAAGGCTACACTGAAGGCAGCAATTGGTTTATCTGACCAAGAACTTACAAGCACTATGAAAGAAAAACAGAGGTTTTCCCACCTCAGGGGGTATTATTTCTCATCTTCTCTGCTTCCAAGGGGATAATCCAATTCCCCTACAGCAGTACTAACCTTTACCTTCTAAAGAAAAATAGCAGAAGAGGCTTCTCCAGAGTTAGCTGTGTGAGCTGCAGTTTCACTGAGCGTTACTGTGACCTGAAGCCAGCTATATCACAGGTTCAGTTCTTGGCTACTTCAAGCTTTTTTTTTTTTTTCCTACTATGCAAACCACAAGCTTTGCAAGTAGGGTCAGAAATCCAGAAGTTTCGCTAAGTTCTTCTGGTGTGTATATTAGAGGTAAAGATTGTACCGTCCAAATTCCATTAACCACTCTGAAGATGTGTAAGTTACATACTCTTTGTGCTTCAAAACCTTTACTGGCTTTACAGAACCAAAATAATAGTGACCCATAAAGCTATTAAGATAGAAACAACAGAATATACAACAGCCGATTGCCAGATAAGCAAGTACCACCATTTACTTAATTTTCCAAGGGAAGTGGCAACTTAATGTTGAATGTCATCGTATAGCAGCAGGCTACATGAGATAATAAATTTTTGGAGGCTTCTCTTGGGTTTTGTTTTGTTTTTTTTTTTTTTTGTTGGTTTTGGGGTTTTTTTTTTTGTTTGGTTGTTTGTTTTAATATTTTGACAGTTGGATGTTTTCCAAAGGAGAGCAAACCTTTCAAAAATTCAAGAGGAGCAAGACGGGGCGTGGGAGACCACAGTTCAGGCCCCTGGGCTGCCTCA
>JAAGNO010018734.1:18596-35645 GCA_033439905.1 Ceryle rudis | reverse complement strand
TCCCACTTAGTTTTCGAAAAAGAATTGCAAATGAACATTAGCCAGGAATTGCACTGCACTATTTCCCGTGTGCTCGTTTGGGTTTTTTTTTAGTGTGAAAACAAATGCATAGATTTTATGAAGCATTTACAAGAGACTTATGTCATTGTGAGCTTAAGTCATAATTGAAATTTCATATTTATTTCAGTTTCAGTTTCATTACTTACTATTATACAAAATACAGTATTCTGTTAATGCAACATGAATTACAAGGTTTGTATTTACAATATCTTTAAGTATAAATAGACATTCTATAACCTGAAGTTCAAACTTCTTGGATCATTTGATGCGTTCTGCAGAAGCATGGACCTTCATTTCAACAGTCTTGATAAAACACCTTACATGCTGTCTAGTAACCGCACCAAGGGAAGCCCAAAAGAAACTTTCAAGGCTGGGAACTGAAGCAATGTTAGAAATGCCACACTGATGCACAGATTCCTTCTTATGGCAGGATAACTCGGCAAAAACAACTTGGTAATTGCAGGTTACGTCCTAAAAAAATCCTCCTTTTATCTCAAGTTCTGAGTGTATTACTTCCATAAGTTTTGAGACAAATACCACAACTGACATTTACCAAAAAAATGGAAGAAAAATAAAATAGAAGGGACAGGGGTTATAAGAGCAAAATGGAAATTAAAAATTTAGTACTCGCCGGAGAAGATGATCAGTGTAACATGGGGTAGAGATGTATGGCAGAGAAATCCTCAAAATAAGCTGCATTCTATAAAGATTAGACTGCAGAAAGAATTGTCTAGAAGACTGGAAGGCGCAAGACTTTATACCAGCACAAGGAAGAATTCAGGAGCCATTCAGAAATAAAGCAAAGGAAAGATGATAAAAAACTGTTTACATGAAATGTGGACAGTGAGCTTTACAGACATCATGTGACAAGTTACTTTTGAAAGGTAAGTACAGAAAAGCACACAGCAATATACCATTGTTAAATTTCAAATTGTTTACTTTTCTTCTGATCCCTTCTCTTTGTAGTCTATTGATAGTAAGTTCTAAGAGGGATCCCTGATGCGTGCAAAGAATATCAGTTTTATGATTTATTAATGCCCAAGCAAGACGACCACACTGCCTTTCTCAGAAATGCTGCCATTATAATTATTTTCATTTCGATGTAAAATTGCTCAAATTTTGTAATCTGTGTGCATGTGCATTTTTATACCCATAATAAAAAGTGTGTGTATGCAAAGATAGTCCTGTAAAAAATATTAATAAAATTCAAATTTGCACTGAGGTTTGAAGTTGCTTCCCAAAAGGGAATTATTTCAATATACTTGAGCACTTTCTCTACAGCAATTTCAGATTCTGTTAAGTATAAATTTGATCTCCAGATGATAAAACTCAATGTACCTGTTGAAGTATGATGTATGTAAAGTTCTTTCTGCAGGCAAAGCAGGGTAGGTTTTCTTCCTTACTGAAAAACACTAATGGCCTGATGTAAAATACAAGAAGTTTCCTGAGAAGGTTCAACTGATTTTGAATTTTTTCTTTTTTAAAAAACGTCTGTTCTCCCGAGATCACCTCAGAGAAGCAGCACTATGTCAAGGTAGGTCTAAGCAATTTTAAACCTCTTTCTTTGGCACTTCAGCATTCAGAGTAACTGTAGCAGTAAATGGCAGCCTCAAGTATACTGGCACATGGAAGACCATGGGACTGTTGAGATAAGCAAAAGCTTGGGAAATTTCAGCCAAATTCCCTGCTTTGCCAGCAGCTATCTAAGCTAGGGGTGGCAACAGAAGGCATCCAAGAGCAGTTAACTATTGACAGAGCTACTTTATTCCCCAAGGCCAGTAAGATCTGCATAAGACGTCCAGGAAGGAGGTACTGAACCCAAACATGCTTCCATACTGACAAAAAGAATGACAGAGCATTGTAACTAATAATCAGCTACGTCAAAGAGCTTTATAATAGCAACTTCACAAAAATAATGTTAAAATAACTCCAGTACCTGCATCTCTCTGGAGACTCTTCTCTATCTTTCCTTCGGAACTTGCTGATGGTATCATCAATCGTACTTCCAATTTTGTCGCTTAGCTCACCTAACTTATCGCTGAATGGAAAAGCTGTTTTTTTATCCCATTCTTCATCCCATTTTGACTTGGGCTCAGGATCGTATCGTTCACCTGTGTGAGGCATTAAGATAAGCAATATTGAAGATAAATGCAGGAAAAAAAAATGCCTGTGGTCTTTCTGGAATCACTCTCAAGCCCCCCTGCCCTACATACATAAACCTTACAAGTTTCCAAAGCAAACTGAAAGCTCCCACAGTGCTGAATCAACACTATTACAGCAAGGCACAG
The DNA here is from genome assembly GCA_033439905.1 of Ceryle rudis. Classification (NCBI taxonomy): domain Eukaryota; kingdom Metazoa; phylum Chordata; class Aves; order Coraciiformes; family Cerylidae; genus Ceryle; species Ceryle rudis. The sequence goes on along the minus strand of JAAGNO010018734.1, from coordinate 33,297 downwards.
CATGTAATGCCAATCATTAAGTGGCAGGAATGCAGATTCAAAGACTCTTGTTTATGACACCACCACAATCTCAATGCACTGCACAGCACAGCACATCAGGATACTCATGGACTCTGCTGGAGAAGCACAAGAGGCACCATTGACCCTGGCTGCGTAAGCAGCTTATCAGAAATGGGACGTGCCCGTTTTGTAACAGTCACTTAACGTGTGATATTCCATTCTTCGCCAAGCAGTGCGCTCAGAGGTAAATCAATAGGGTTTTTTATACACTGTCATTCATGAACACATAAAAGCGTGGTACCAAAATACTGAAAAACGTGTGCAATGGGTAACTTTCTATTCTTTCTTGTCCACACTGATTAAAGAAAAAAAAAAAATCTTTTAAAGAGATGAAAACAGAAAAGGCAGTAAAGAACTGAGCTTTTTGGCAGCCACCGAGTACCCCAAATATCTCTACTAAACACTATTATTAAGAAATCAACCCCCTTTTTTTTTTTTCTAATCAAGTATTCACGATCTCCATACCCGTATCTTGGCTTACAAAGAGCTCACAGTTTTACCTGAAATAACTGTATTTGCTGTACAATCTCATTAAGAATGTTTAAAAAACTTAAGCCTGGGTTTATTTATACACATCCAATCAACTCGAGTGTATTTAAAAGGGGAAAAACCAACACATATTTTAACAAAGACTTAATTATCAGAAGCACAGCACACTTTACTATTTTGTTTTGTGATCTTCTATCAGACCTGCTGAAAATATAGGTTTATAAAACAGCACAATATAGCCCAGTGTCTAGACAACCTTTTTAGACAAATGGGTATTTTGGGCCATCACAGAGGACACAAGGCATTCTTTAGTACTGTTGCAAAATGTGAAAGGGGGTAAATTTTTTTACTTGAGTAAAATAGAGTAGCAGAAAGGAAGAATGGTGAAAAATTGATTACTTCAGTTTACATACAAGTAATACTGTAACTCAGGTAATGTTCAAGATGTATTCAGTTAAGCCATTTTTAATAAAAATAAAATTGTGGATTCCAGCACTAAAAGGTGCAAAATTTGAGTTATATCTGTCCGATAATATCACATACCAGAGGATGTATTTTCTTACTGAAGAGATAAGTGCAAGTCTCCAATGATATTTGTTTAGATCCATAAAGGATAGACAAATTTTTTCAAAAGTAGAGAACCCGTCACAAATTGTTGAGATGCTCAGTGAGATCATCATTGAAAAAGAAGAAATTGCTAAGAACTGTACTACTGTTAAATTTTGCAGGAGAATAAAATGGCCTTATTTCAGATTATGTCAGGCACTCAAGCATTTTAATGTAGACTCCATTAGAAGGTTTCCTTGTGTGATAGGAATTTTAAAATAAATAAAAGAAAGCCCTTGAGCTCAGTATTTTCAGGACAAAAAGAACTAAGGAAAACTCTGAAAATACAAGCACTTTATAATTAAATAACTAGAATATTTTAGATTACAAGTCTGACCTAGGAAAAAGTTTGGTTTGTGCTGTTAGAAACATTTATTTTATTATTTTAAACTTTACTTAACAAATGAAGGGATAATTGAAAGTCCTTTACCATAAAAATGAACTACAAGACAAAGTAGTTAGTCCTTTAAATTAAAAAACTTGAATGATAACTACAGAGCACACAGAGATAGACTTCTACCCATTATACAGAGATAGATCATGACTCTGTACAGAGCAAGTCAAAAGATAAGCTCAGTTAAAGAACAGAGGGACATGCACTTAAAGTACAAATGCAGTGACTCATAAGTATTTCCTAAAAAGAGAATCACCAGAATTCCAAGCAGGTAGCAAAAGCCTTAAAGAATGTAATAAAACAAGACATATCTTGCCATGGAGATAGAGATTTTCAGCTACTCTGCATATGAAGGGAGAACAAAGGAACATGGAGAAGTAACCTGTCAAAAATAGATGAGAGTAAATCTAAGTTTAACGTTCACTGTGAAGAAGAGTAAAAAGAATACACTGCACCAGAGGGGGACAGGTGAAGTTTAAGTCCTGCAGTTACTACTCAGATCTTGTACCTAACCCTTCTCTCCAAGTCACTAACTCTAGCAGACCTGAGTCTTGTGCCATTGTGACTTTGGGACTCATCTCTTAATAAAAGGAGCCAAGGATTTATTCAGGCCAAAGAAAACACAGATAAACATCTCAAGACTAACAGCTGGATCATGGACAACATGCTGAGATACATCAGACATAAAAGCCAGTTCAAGCTCAGATCCCTGCTACACGTTAGAGCAGGGATTGAAGAGCAAGGAGGAAGCTGCACACTTGGACTTGATAAGCCAAACAGTACTGGTTGTGTGCCTTTATTGAACCAAAGTTGTCAGAGAAAACTGGCCTCTCTAAACAAAGACAAATTGATGACATTACATCCCGAAAGGCCAAGATCTTACAAACACCCCATACTGAAGATCCAAATACTCTGACAGAACTCATTGCACAGATCAAGAACGTCAGCTGTCTCAGCAAATGAGTGAATTTATTTCCAGAAGCAAGGGTACCTTAGACTACCTGACAAGAGCATTCAGATGTGGGTTGGTTTTTTCAGTCTGTTTTGTTTTGTGTGCGTGTGTGCGCGCGCGTGTGCGTGTATGTTTTTAAAGGACCAAGTAACAAAAGGTCCTATTGCAAATACCAGATTCAAGCTGGATATAGGACTGGCACCTTTCACACATCTTTTTAAATATATAAATATTTTAAATACTTTTTTTTTAATGAAAAGTTTAAAACTTTCTTTCTGGTGTTACCTATGACTCTTCACTGGTGGTTGCAATTCCCTAGGATTTAGGGATGAGTACTGGTACACCAAATTTCCAGCCTGCACATGGGTCTGCTGTGCAACCAACAGTGTGCCTACATGAAGTAAATTTGGTATTACCTCTGAGAGCCCTCCTTCAAATAAAACACATGGGACCTATAGTACTAATCAAACAGATTTAAAAAACCCACACAAACTGTGACAGTAACAACTGTACTTGTAAACTCCTGAAAGAAAAGCTCCATCACTAACAAGGTACTTAGTGCATATACTGCAAGTCAGATCTGACAGACATTAGAATCCATACAGATAATCCACAATCCCTTTCAAGTGTCCAAACAGTATTACTTAGGAACCCAAAAAGTCTAGTACCACATATTATGTAATTTTTTTTCACTCAAACAATATTACTGCCCAAAAAGCCCTAACCCAAACTAGCTAACAGTTCTCAAGGAGGTTGGCGGGAGTAGGTGAAGCAATTCTTGTGCTGTGGTGGGTAGAAAGTATCATCGCTTTAAGAAACCCTGATTTTTATCTACTTCTGCTATATCAGTATTCACTTCACAATGAGACCCTGCCTATGGACAAAGACAGCTATGTTCTGGCTAGCAAATGCGTTAATGACATTTGTATAAGTTTATAATTATTTTAAAAAAAAATTTCTGAAGTAGTTCACATACATTTGCTTCTGGGGGCAAATGTGCAAGATTTCTTTTATAATTGTAATACTGACAGTTACAGAAACAGGAGCAAAAAAAAAAAAAAAAAAGGCACTTAAGGGAGCATCTTTGCAATTCCTTATCTTTGCTATCTAAGACAAGTTAAAAGTTGAGACTGTCAATCCTTGACCAAGAAAGCCTAAGTACTCACTGTATCTGAACCCTCCAACACTGTCTGAGGAAACCCCAATGTATTTGTCTTTGTTCTTCTTTGCTTTCTTCCTCTCTTCCCGAAGTCGATCATCATCTTGAGCAAATTCAACCATTTCTTTTACCTTCTGGCGAATGTTTATACCTTGGTCTTTGCCATTTTCATCTGTATGGGTAAAGCAGGATAGAAACAACGGATGGAGGGGGGGGGGGAAGGAAAAAACAAATCAGAGGCAGCAATACTGAACATCAAACTGATAAAAAAAATTTTAATTAGGTATACAGCAGTCAGAGAGATCTTATGGCTACTGAAGTCCACTGCATTTGTTTAAGAGGGACCAAATATTTTGTTTCAACACCTATTTTCATCCTTAAATAAATGAGAGTTGTCACTGAATGGTGTATTTAGAAACATCTAACTGCTGCTGAAACATTGAAAACATTAACAAAGACTGAGTCAGAAATTATATTCTCCACTTGAACAACTTTAACGCTTCAAAATATAACGGCTTTTCCTCAGTCTTTTTAGTACAGTTTTTGCAAGTTTAATTGCAAGAACTCAGTCTTATTGCAAAACTGAATTTTTTAAAAACTGCTTTCACTTGGGATGTACTGCAAGCTAAACATGCTCCTTTCCCAGCCTTTTTCACATTCAAAACACACACTGGCTTTGCTGCCTTTGCACTGTAAATATTATTTGGTGGTAGGAAAAAACCCCAGCTTCAAACAGATGTGTGTGTTTTGGAGCTCTAACCTTTTCTTCCCATATGATTAAAGCTATTCCTTTACGGACACCACAGGGGACCAGTCTCTAGTGCATATTTTAATATAAACCCGAACACTCATGTTGTGTTGGTTCTGTTGTTATTAGCCAGTCTTTTCTGCAAGTTCTTGTCTTCACTAATTAATACTCTAGGGTCCCACGTCTTGGATTCTGCACTCTTCACACAACTGGCAACAGTCACATTCTAATTAGACTGGGGAAGCTTCTAAGCTGGTTCAGGTGACTGACAACTCCAACTACTGTTTTAATTTGCTTATAAGATTTTTTTCTATTGCTCACCTACAAAGTGGTAATTTTCCAGGGATCGCAAATCATAAATGTGTTCTCTGGCACTTGTAACAACACGCTCTGATCCATTCCTTATGAGGTAAGCTAGGAGCAGCAAAGACTATAAAAATACAAAGCACCTTATGATTGCATGAACAGAAGTTCTATCTTTTTTTAAATAGAAAACCAAACCTCCCCCCCCCTAATTAGTAAGTTGTAAGACTTCTCCATTTTAAATAATCCTTACTGTATGAATTCACACAGGAAAAAAAACAATGTTTTCCCCATATGCATCTTTTGCTCTGTAGGATATCAAAATTGTCTTTGTCAAACCCAAATTTGTTATTACTAAATCAGAAATAGTTACCTTCATCAGCTACTGCCTTTTTTAAAAAAAATAGCAGTAGGAAGTTAAGAGAAAAAAGTTAACCTTGCAATGAAGCATTTTCTTTTGCTTCACTTGTTCACAATTTTCCAATGATTTTTACTGAGAAGTAACAGAAATTCAAGAAGCCTTCTGCAGGATGTAATAGATGGACAAAAGTGCATTTCAGGGCAATTTTAAGCAAGCAACAAAGCAAACAAAGCTTAAATAGTATTTTAATTGCAATTTTTTACTGTTAAGGATTTCTATCTAGGGGAAAAAAAAAAAAAAAAGGCATTTTCTCTAAAGCAGTGCCTTTACCAGCTAAAACTATCATTATATTTCAACCTATCCAAACCTGATAAACATTTCCAAGCAGTCTTTATAACAATAAGTAGCTATGTGTGATAGCATTAAATATTAATTTATATTGTACTTCAGGGAAAACAATTACTGTGAATACAAAATATCAAGCACCTGTGAGAAGCACAAACCATGCCTTAGAATTAGTTCTGTCTTGTTACAATCCTGGCATCAAGAAAAACAAAATATAAGCTAGTCTAATGTATCAATTCTAAAAAATTAGGTTATATTTGCATAATTCAATGAACACTCAACACCACTTCAAGTGCGGCACGATACAATCTCAAGCAAAAACTTTCTGCATCATGCTAATTAGCCAAAGACAAGAAAAATGCAAATGATTCAGTTCTTTTTCCAAAACGCAAGTAGGACATAAAAACCTCGTATGATAAGATATGCCAGAAAATTTGGTGCACTCAAAGCTAAACTACAACTTTTAGACAATTATGAATTGACAGAAAATTAAGTTTAGTTTCTTTTTTAGTTCAGGTATTCTTTAATTCATTCAAAAACATTTTCCTAATAGCACAATAACTTAACCTCTACTTCTCATGAAGCACCATAACAACTCCTTTGGGTAGATTCAAAATGTGACTACTACTCTAATTTTTGAATATCAGCAAAATGTAATTGCTCTATTACATCCATTAAGTCGCATCTTAGATACACTCCTGAAACCAGATTTCCCTCCTCCCCCCGTACATCTGAAAGGCATCTTTGACTTCAGTAACAGAATTATAAAGCATACGCTTTGGAAAAAAACTATAGGCTGCTAGTGGAGTGATATAGGAGTATCTAAATAAGACACCACTTCAGAACATTATAGTAGCAACAAACATTATGTATTTCATAGACCAACACAAAGTCTTGAACACTTCCAGCTCATATACATACAGACCTTATAAACTCTCCGCCAGTTCTTTTTATTGTCTTTCAGCATTCGAGTCCAAAGCATGTTCATAAGTTCTGGAAACTGTTCATACATAAACGTAGCCCTAAGGAATTAAACAAAAGGAATAAACACATTTTCTTCTCAAGACTCAGGGCTGACGGTAGATGGCAGCCTTGATCTAAGCCCATCCACATTTGATACCATTACAAGGGAAAAAGCTATCCCTATTTCTTACTCACATAGAAGCAGTTTACATACTAGTACTATAAAAGAAAAAGAGTAATTCTAAAAATTTGAGGCAGTAAAAGAACCTTCACTAATTTATAATGAAGATAATATTTAACATGAATACCCTAATAACCACTGCAACTAGTCAAACCTTCAACTCTCAAACTTAATGTAACAGAAAAAAGTTCAAGGAACATGTTTTAGTCTGTTTGGAAGAGTCACAAGAAAGCAGTTTCAAAATAAACATTCCAAAGAATTCTGATATATTGAAAGAATTATGAGAATACATAAATAAAAATAAAAAATTTAAAAAATACGTTGACTTCATTTCTTATTTGACAGTTTTCAATACATTGTAAGATTATGCATTGAAAAATAAGACTTGATTTACAGCAACTTTTCAGCATTATCAATCAACGTGCCACAGAGTTGTTTTAGCAGCAGATTTCACATTCCTCTATAAAATGCACCTTTCTTTTCTTCATCACTGAGCCAAATTATCACTTACTTGGCAATCTCTCCCATGAGTTGCCCTGAAGGTCCCCATGGATCATCATTGGTTGCTTCTCGAACCTTAGACTCTATTTCTGAATAATTCATAACCACATTGGTGCTGCAAAGGAAAAAAATTAACACACATGAAGATTAGCATCAAAACTGAGAAACGCATGAAAACTTAATAATGACACCAGTGTGTATCTCACTTAATGAGATACCTCTACAGGGTGGGAAAGAAAACATCTTCAGTGTAGAAGTTACCCTGAGGACACTATACAACACATTTAAGTTATCTTTAAGAAGGTTTTACTATTCTATTAGTCTTCAAGAATACAGATGAGAAACTAGGGATTACATTACAGCTGGATTCAGTCCAGTAAAAATGGCTTTTGTCAAATAAAATACAAACTGCACCACTAGATTCAAAGCTAAGAGGTTCCCCAACTAGGTAAGGTTTGTTTACAGGTTTGTATGGTGTACAACTATTTGCAAGAGGCTTTGTAACTCAATCAGAAGCAGATTTTTTTTTTTTTTTTTTAAATGACAAGTGCTACAAGAGAAGCTGAAGAATATCAGTACTAAGTGTTAGTAAAATCACTCAGAAGACTGAAGCAAGGGAGATGAGATTCACTAGAGAGTCTGTTTCCTAGCTTGAATTTGTTTAATTAAGGGAAAACGGCAAAAGAAGAAAAGCTGCAGAGCACTCTGTATTACGATTAAAGCAATGCAAATACTGCAAGGAGCTCAGGCTGTCTCTATGAGAGTTCACAGAAAACTGTAACTTAGAAAAACGAAGCAATTTTTCCATATCAGTTAAAATAGTCAGTATGGGATATATATATATACTTAATAGATATTTCAGGCTGGTGACTTCAAATGTAAGCCCAGCAACCTCCTTTGTGCCTCTAAAAGCATCCAAATACACTGGATGACAACACAACAATTTTCCTTATATCTTAAGGTGAGCGAGCAGGCCCAAAACATTTACAGAGAGTGTCTGAAAACCAGCTCTAGTTATGGATCAATAGAGCACACAACAGTAACATCAGTAAAGAAAACCAGTGGCCTCTGCTTTTCCTACATACTTAGCAGAGTATCTGAAATTAGAAATTACATGTTTACACATGTAATTTACACTTGTATCAAAAGTTTAAAAGTTTACTTAACTGTTAGAAGTACATCATACAAATGGTTTCAAAAGCTAAAAAAGAAACCCCAAAACCTGTAAGTTCACTGTCTTCGACACAAACCATGCCATAAAGTCAAACTGAACTGTAAGGAAGATCCAATGATACAATGCAGAGAAGGCATTTGCTGCTTAAAAAAAACCTCCTCTGGAACTGCAAGGACTGGAAGAGAAAAAATAAAAATAATAATAAAAAAAAAAAAATCAAGATGCTTAATAATCATCCCTCTGTCCATGTAGGAATTGGCATTCAGGCAATGCCTGTTCCATTTTATTTGGCATATGGATAGCAAAGATCGTGGAACTGGGAGTTATGAACAGCAGAAACAAGAATGAAATCCCCTTAAGTCTGAAAGGGGACACAGAAGGTAATGGTTATAAAATTCCTGGACTTCTTGGATTCTCAGCATGAGAATTCCTGCTTTCAGATTCTGATGTATGATTTTATCCAACTTAGTGTCTAAGGAGAGCGCAAGGCTACATGACTGAATAAATAATCAGCGAGTTAACAGAACCTATCTATATTAAAAAAAAGCACATAGAACACAGCTAAGTTATGAACAGCAGCAATTAAGGTTTTACAAATTCATTTATGCTAAATGCACCTCAAGCTTCTGACATTTGCTTTACTATACCTACAAACATAAATTAACACCATCTCGATTTCCCATATGCACGGAACGTTTTAAAATAACACGACCCCAAAGCTAGAGGCTCCAGCGCTTCGCAGCAATCAGCACACTAGTACCCTTGTCTGATGCAAGGAAATGCAGGGAGTTGAATGGAAATGTTCTGTTTGTTTTCATAACCCCTCTTTAAGCGCTTGTTTGAGAGACTTGATGGAGAGTTGAGGCTGGGGGGGAGGGAGCATAAAATGAAGCACTTCCTTAATTTCTTAGAACAAAGAATCTAAGAATGGAAAAATGCAGGAAAAGATGCAAACTTACTTAAAAAAAAACAAAACAAAACACAAAAACACCAGCAGAAGAACTCAAAGTGGATGGCTAAAGCAGCACTGGGGTTGAAAGGGGGAACTTAAGTAATGCCAAAAGAAAGAAGGTGCAGTTAAATTCCTCTAAGTACAGAAACATGCTCTGTTTCTCCTGCAGTAAAGTTATTGTTCTCAGCAATTAGGAGAAAGCTCTTCTATAAATGCGGAGATGAGATCTAAGGACACAAAGTGTTTCAAAACAACGTATCTTAAAGCAGTATTTAATTCAGCAACGAATGTAAACTTCAAGGAAAAAAAAAAAAACAAAACAAAACACCAACAAAAAAACCAAACCAACAAAACCCAACACTGGCATCATTCCAGGTCACTTAAAAATAACCATTTCTAAAAAGGTGGAAATACAGTTTTATTCTTCCTTTCCCATGTTTTCTATGGCCCTCATTCCATGCCCTACCCATGATTCCTGTGACCTTTGCAGCAAAAAAATAATTTATGTCCAGATGTGAAGGGAAAAAGTGACTAGCTTGGTTGCCAAGACTTCCTGTGATTGATATAAATTTAATATCTGAGGACACTTTCAGACACCAGAGGGGGCTCTCCGATTAGTTTATACTGGTCAGGTTCCAGGGAACCGTGCTGGATCGCATGGACACGGGCTGCTTTGCAAACAAATGGACATACAACAGGCAAGACTGACAGAAAGCATCTTCATGGTCAGTGTTTAAAACACCCTATTATCTGCAAGGCTACATGTGGATTTACCCCAACGTGCTAACTGAAACCTGGCACTACTGGAAACTTGTGGCAAGCGTATTTATAGAAACCTTTGACACGCACAAAGACATTAAATACAAGTGTCTTTTCAAAGTTACATCCAAAGGAAAGGCAGAGCAAATAAACAGGTTGACATTAATGTTACAAACTGTTGCATTCTGTTTGTGTCTTATATTGCCTTTAAATAAGACTTATTGAGGCTATATGATTTTTACTCTTTATTGTACCCCTTAAAAATTATTTCCCTATCTTTTCTTTTAAACAAACTGAAGCTGTTCAGAAAAGCCATGAGAGGGCACTGTCACATCTCTATGAAACAACAGGCAACGTGACAGTGAGCACAATGTTAGCTTTTCATTTCCTGCAAGAGAACACTGAACTTTAAATTTTTGTATCTACGATTTATAGCAACACTGAATAGGTAGCTAAAGTCTGAGACTAAACTCTTCCACATGAATAAATGAACATTGCTAGTGAAAAGCCAGTGGGTTATAAAGATCTGATCCACCTCCAACTGCATTAGCCAATAAGACACACTTCCTCTTAAAAAAGTGAAAAGTTTAACCTGCATTTTATAAACTATTTTTCAACAGATTTTGCAACTGAATAGCTGTAACATAGATGAAATGCCTCCAAAATACTTGGTCCAGAATTTTGTCTGTATCTTTCAAAGAATGCAATCAATTGTAAATAGCTTCATATTTCATTCTAAGTTAAATTTACAAACCTCAGAATGCAAGATAAAGTTGTCATCTGGATTCAGATGCCATATCCTAAAGTGTGCTAAAAAAAATAAATCAGAAACTAAACAAGAGGGGGAAAGGAGAGGGATGCGAGGGGGGAGAGGAATTATTGCACATACCTCAAATGTGTAATTTGAGGTAAAAATACCATTTATATGGTGTTAGGGAGAGCAAGGAGACAAGCACAAAAGGAAAAGAAATTCTGCACCTACCCATATAAAACTAGAGAGATCAGAAAAGTTACCAAGGTCCAGCCAAGAAGTTTACCAAATATCTGCAACTTCAAACCTTTAGAGCTGCAACAGTCTGAAAAGCACTTAAGCTTTCAGGCATAGTAAGATAAAAATCCTGCAGGTCTGAGGTTGTCCTCTGAGCACTATTCTTCGAAGCGTGGATATGAAAGCCAGCTTGTAGATGGCCTCCTTGAAAGTAAAGCCTTGTAGACTGAAGGAACACTTCACAGGATGACATACAAAAAAGGCATACAATTTCAGAGGTGTCCTGTCTTCCCCCTCCCTTATCAATGGATGTTGAATGTCACCCACAACATAGACATAAATACACACAAACACTAGCGAGTGATAAATATATCTGTAGAAAACTTCTTTTTGTGTTCAATTCCAACATACTCCAGTATACCTCTCTAGTAGATGTATTCTGGCTACACTGCTCAGGCTTCTGACCTTACATAGTAATACATGATCGAGCTGCTAATGTTCAGAAGTAGAGTACTGCTGAGGATGAGGTGTGCTCTACTCTTCATAACATATCAGCACTTCTTTGACCTTTTTTTCCCATAAAATAGCCACAAAATAAATACTGAAAAAGCAAACTTTCCTCTTCCAGACTAAGAAGGAAAATTAAAAAAAAAAAAGGGAGGGGGGGAGGGGGGAAATCTTTACACCACTTCTATGCCAGGAAAATAAAATCACTGTATTTCCACCCAACATTACATTAAAATAAACTAAATCATTACTTGAAACATTTGTTTCAGAGTGAAGATTTTTCATTGTTCAGGATCACAAGGTGTTCTTGACAGATTCATATGACTGAAGTCAGTTCAATTATCTGTTAGGAGATTATCATCACTTATAAAGTATTATACAGCTATAACTATACTACATCTAGTAATAGCTTCAAATCGGTGTCACTGCAACCAGCTTTGTTGTGCCTGGACTAATTATCCCACATCAATCACTGCTCATTCCACAGCAGGGAGAGAAAAAATACAACCAAACCCCAAATCTTTGTTTCCTATCCCCTCAACCAGGAACACTTTGGAAGAATGGATGCAGAAACACAAAGCTCTGAACATAGTCAGCAACAGATATGGAAGGAGTCTCTCAGCTAATCTCTATTCTAGAATTAGCCACTAAACTCTTAAGGTTAACCCTCAAACTTCATAGCAATGTTTTACATACACTACAAGCAAACCTGCTAAAGAAAGTGGTGCAGCTATTTTTGACTTTGTTCACTCGATTCAACACTTCAGTTCGATCTTCAGGTGCAGCCTGTAGCACTAGTAATGGTAAACAGTTCAATGCCCATGGTCTTCCCAAAACAACGCCACACAGTTAAGTATTTCCACTACATGCTCCCCAGCATCTCCTACATCTTCCAGGCTTTTTCCATGGCCAGTAGTGTTCTTCCCCCTCATCACTCTGACAATACTGTCAAACCCATGATGCAAGCACAACTCAAAGGAAGCCTACACTTCACTGCTAGATTTTTGGAAGCAACGTTCCTTTGAAGGAAGTCTTCCTAAGGTAAGCATTCATCAGGAAAGGAGTAGAGAGCTATATCTCACAAAGTTTCAGAACTTCAAGCAACATGTAAACTTAGCATTTTGTATTAATGCTCAAATAGCAGCAGAGTCTTTAACATGCAGAAGCTTTTACATACCATGTGCATAGGAAACCTTCTATAGAGAAAATAAGTGCCATGAGAAAAACAGGTATTTATAAATCAAAGAATAACAAATATCTATCCATCCATCCAAGGAACCTTCTTTGAAACATATTAAGGAATCAGTAAGTCTAACAGATCTTAGTCAATGTTTCTGCACAAACTTGAAAGCCTTGAATATGTCCTGGAGCAAGACTCAGACCACTCCATTAAAAGCACCATTAGGATTAGAGCTGCTGTTGATGTGGGTGGTGTCACTGAGGACACAAGTACAATTCTGGACATTAGATCCACAGAAGATTTGTGAAATGCCACGTCTAATCTAGTGAAAAATAAAATAAACAGGAGTCACAGAGAGAGTACATTACATCAGTTTCTTCACAGTGATGATAAAGGTATTGGATTGGACACAGTAAGCCTAATTAGAAACACTTCTCAAACCTCTGAGAAGCTGCCCACTGTGCTGAGGGACTGAGCAGCAGGAACAAGAAACCTGGTTACACAGTTTTTTGGGTTTTTTTTCCAATGTACATTTCAAACCAATTACGATATCATGTATACAGGGGACTCCTATGTGCATAATATTATGTCTTTATTACTCCAAGGACATCACTGGATTATGCACCTTCTGTTTTCTTTTTTTAATTCTACAATTGGGAACACTAAAATACTAAAAGCTGAGATGAGAACTTTCTACATTTTACCACCATTAACAGTTTTCAATGAGAAACCATTCTGTAAATATCTGTTTAAGGGCTAAGTACAGAAGAAAAAAAAATTTCAAGTGTTACACACATGTATGTCTATCATACATATAGCTTGAACACTAATGCTATTCAAAGAAATAGAAAAACTAAATAAATTACATTTTTTAAAGAACAAAATTAGTCTCTTGGAGGGGAAGGGATCTGGATGAACAGAAGCCAACAGAAGCTGTTACTGTACAACACTGTGTAGTGTGGTACCAAGGTCTTAAGAGAAACAAATACAACCTTTTGCTATTTAAGGTGCCAAAACAGACACAACATAATTTTGTCTTTTAAATAACTGTATTTAGCATCATCCTTTAAAGTATTAGTGTATGAGACTGCTTATTGAATCTCATTCTTTCTGTAATGTTTTCAGCAGCTGCTTTATCTTTAGAAAGTCTTCTCTACATTTCCTATGATTATCACAGTGACTAAGAGCAAAGCAAACTTTAAATCTGTGCCATGACAAAACAGATGCCACTGACTCAGAATAACTGATCTCAAAACCTCACTGGTTAACATGGTGATGGAGATTGTTACCATAAGTCTCTGAAGTCCTCATGGAGAAAACCCAGTAAGATTTAGAAATTAATAGATTGCATGGTCCAATCAGAAAGGACCAAAAAAATATAGTTAAGAAACCATTAAATTGCAGCATAAAGGAAATTTGCCTTAAATCATAACTGAATAGGAAAGAGCATGCGCAGCTGGTTCATTTATTCATCTTGCATATCTCCACTTAAACTTCGCTCCGCTTTTACGGAAAAGCACATCAATAAGAACAGCACTGCTTTGTCATGTGGATGGCTTGTTACCAGCATGGCAGTAGCTTCAATGTAAACCTCTGAACTTACATCTGGAGGCTGAGCTAATGATTTGATCCTACAGTTGAAGTGCTGGCTTTGACGTCTAGCAGCTTATTTTCTCCTAACAGTTGGGGTGTCTGCTCCCTTTCAGATGAGAAGCTAGTGGTCATTCTCTAGAAGACAAGATAGGGACCCACTAGCTATTGCTCATCTGATCCATGGTGCATGTTTTAGGAAGCCTACCCAAGCACAACAGCAGTAATTTATTTTCAGATTTCTCAAAATACAGGGGCTGACAACACAAGGCCAAAAAAACAAACAAAAAAAAAAAAAAAAACAAAACAAACAAACAAAAAAAAAAAACCAAAAAAAAAAGGACAAAGCAGGTTTGGGTTTAGATATTTGAGACTGCACCCATATTTTTTGTTTGGTTTTGTGGGGTTTTTCTGTGGGTTTTTTTTTTTTTTTGTTTTGTTTGTTGTTGTGGGTTTTTTTGTTTAGGTTTTTTTTTGTTGTTGACTTGT
>JAAGNO010018734.1:0-18496 GCA_033439905.1 Ceryle rudis | reverse complement strand
CCCCATCCTTGGAGATTTTTAAGACCAGGCTGGATGGGGCTCTGAGCAACCTGATCTAGTGGGAGGTGTCCCTGCCACTGGCAGGGGGGTTGGAACGAGATGATCTTTAAGGTCCCTTCCAACCCTGACAATTCTACGATTTTATGATTTTCACAATACAGTTATCTGAAAGACCCCCACCCACAGACACATACATATTTTAAGATGGAAGTCTTTGGAGGGGAGGGAACACACAATCATTTTCTAGGAGTCATGCATTGAAACTATTATTCAGGTTAAAAGGTTCCTGTGAAGCAGGACTGGAAAAAGATGGGAAAGATTTCTGAGAATACTAGAAGGTTATTTTAATATTAAATGATCCATTTTTAAACTCTGTTCAGAAGTTAGTTTCTGAGAGTACACAGTAAACAAAAAAACTAAACAACTTATCCAAGTGCAGGGTACATCTTCCCCATTCCCAGGTGTGGGAATATTGGCATCTATTAAATTGTTAATTAGTTTCCAGAAACTTTTTTTTCCAATTAAAAAAAAAACCCAAACATTTAATACTTATCCATCTGGGTGTGAAATACTTTCAACAGGAGCATCTGAATTGTGAGCTAAAAAAGAAATGATCCTGATGAGCATGGCACCACCTCCCAAACCACCAGGGGCCAGCACACCATGCAAGAAGCACCTCATAAAAAGGGCATTGTGTATTAACTTCACTCATTTCTGTTAGCATTGTTTCCTTCAGGCTCTGAGGGTTTAAAGCTGATCACTTGTCCAAAATTGTATTTCAATTAATTGTCAAATTAAGACAGTCAAACAGAAAAAAGCATTTCAGCACCAGATTTCACTGCCCTGTGACAGTCTGTCACTCCCTGAGAAAGCTCAACATGCAGATAGGTTCACAGACAGGACAGGAAGGTAAGACATCATTTATCCAACTGCTTTCCCAAACAATATAATGGACATTCAGGAATTTATGTACCTAATATTAACAACAAGTATTCAGAGAAAAAAAAATATTAATAGCCTTCAAAATAAAGATGGTGCTGCTCTTCCCCTCAGTGAACTCATATACTTCATCTCAGTCAGCACCTCTCTCCTTGCTTGGTGAAGACTAACTAAAAAAAAAAAGTAACTAACCAAATGTATTTTCATTTTGCTCCTGTCAGTAATGTCACTTTTGTTATAAAACATGCAGCTTAGATTTAAAGCCTTACAGATGAAGCATATGGATACCAAATATGAAGCCAGCAGTCCACATTCAATGAAGAAACAGATGGGTACCCATCTGCCAAAATGCCTGGTGAAATACCTCAGGTTACACAGAGGTAACAGCCCAACATTAGCTGATACTTGACCATTTGGTGTTACTTACTCTTAAGCCACTCCTCAGAAGCACTACAAATATGACACCAGTCAATTTAGTACATGAATACTGGGTACTGTTACAGACCTTCTATGCAGGTTGCAATTATGATCTTTCTGAACAATTATACCATCTTCTTTACGGTACAGTAGGATCTGAAATACATTTTCAGCTTTTCAAGTTAACAGTTTCATAATTTATGTGGCAGATGTGCAACAAACTGCACAGAAAGAGATAAGCCAAGAAAAACATCCTGATGGCCACAAGTGAATTACAGCTTGTGGGAGGAAGGAACTATAAAGCTATTTCCTGTGCCTTACAACTTCTAATCACAAAAGACTACCAAGTAAACAAGATAACCCCAAATCCACCACAGACACACAAACTTTCAAAAAGAACAGTGACTTTAAGAATTGAAGCCTATTAAGAGAACTCAGAAGATCTCTCACTTACAGAAACCAGCACTGCACATGGCTGAAGACTTTCTTTTCAAAGTTTCCCCCTTCTCTCAACAGTTACCCAACTGCAGCTTATGTAATTACCATACTACACCTGGAGTAGTTTTTACAGATGTTGGAAACATGAGGCAACTAATTACATGGTAGTTTTAAAGCATATTTGTGCAAGGAGGGAACACTTCACCCCCAAAGTTGATTTAAGACTGATTTAATCTTCTCTACTGCAGATTCCCTGTTTTCACATTCATATTTCATTCCTTGTGGTTTTCAATAGATATGTGGCTGCTTTAAACATCTTAATTAGTCAACAGTTGTAGAGTGGCAATACGTGGTGGTAAATAACCTCTCACACTGACTGAGGATTTTGCCATGTTAATACTATCAATTGTAGTTTTGTACCATCTCTCTATAAAGTATTTCTTCATCTTAAAGCCCAGGTCCATTTGTTTCCCCATTCTTTAAGGAATGTTTTGGGTCCAAATGTTCTTCAGTTAGCATCCTCTAATCTTCAACACTTGGACTATCTTCAGTTCAAATACACGTTTCCACAGTTCCTTTTTTAAAGGCTTAGTAAGTGGTGTCATTTTATTTATTTCACTTCATTCAAAAAGCCTTTTAAAAAAGGTGACTTACCAAAATAAATGTTATACTCCAGCAGATAGAATGAATCAAAATGCTTCATTTTAAGTTACATTGGAAGAACACTACAACAGTATTTCCATTGTTTTCCAGTATTAGTTTTTGGGTCATTTTTTTTTAGTTCAATTTTTGGTTGAAATTAGAGAACAATAACACCTAAAGCATTATTGTGACAAATTTGATTAATGTTAAGCCTGAAAACCAATTTCGCAAACAAGCAGGGGAAAAAACTGCCTTTCAGGCAGCATTTGACACTTTGGTGCGATAGTTACAGGATAAAACAGCAACTGCTTTCATTTCGGACAGAAAGGCATCACTGTTCCTGCCCATTGCAAGTTTTCTGTCTCTTTGGACTCTGAGCATGCATCTGCCGTATCAGACTGAAGTCACTGCTCAGTAGCTCCTTTTCCTTTGGATTTAATTGCTTTCCAAGTTCAACATACTATCTTTAAATAATAGCAACCATATAGTTCCATTTGTTTATTTATTGCTATAACACACCGATAACCTTTTGTAACTGCAGAACTAAAGAGATTTCCGTATGTATGCTGTAATCACATGACTAGATGTATTTTTGCTCAGTCCTCAGACTTACTTTGCTACTAAGCTCCTTACACTTCACATTTTTTCTTCTGTAACAAACACAATGTAACAATTTTTAAAGTATTTTTAGAGTTAACTACACTTCTTTACAGAATTCAGTAAGACTACACTTCCTCCTTCAAGCCTCAGCAAAAGCAACTATGTATTTACTGTCCAGTGATGCATCTTTAATTTTTCCGTATTTGTGATCCAATCAGGTAGCATGATTTATACCAAATCCAAATGTTTAACCAAGTAGGACAAAGAGCAAAAAGAAATTTCATTACACACACACTTTCTGTAGAGTGCTTTTTATATGAATAAAATACCAGCATAAAAAAAAAAGTCAACCCAAATAAACACTGCTAGACAATTATAACATAAAACAAAAATTTGGGAGAGAGACTGAAACACTCTTCACCATAGCTTATACCCTCCAATTAACTGTTTCTTTGTACTTCGCTGCATTCAGAAAACGTCAAGAGTAACTTTCCATGAAAATAAAAAGCTTGTTTCAGGTGTTCATAAAGTATTACATAATCTACCTTCTGCATAAAGTATACACAAAGTATTAAGATACAATATTCAATCCCAGAGCTCAAGTGGTTGAAGTGTGTACAGAAACCTTCAAGAGAAAGCGACTCACAAGTACTCCCAGTCAATGGGCTTTTCAGGATTTTTAATGTTGAAAGAGAAGAATTTATAAGAATGGTGTGTTATCCTTCTTCCAAACCAAGAAATAAAGGGAGTAAATTTTTTCAGAGGACAAGCAAGGCCATTCAACATAAGGCAACACTAAGCTTTGAATTTCCGTTAACTTCAACCCACGAGTACTTCAGACCATATTTTTGACCATAAAAACTGATTTGTAAAAAATCCAAACTTTCCTTACTCAAAGATTTTATTTTTTTCCCCCCCAAAATATTTGACAATTGACAGAGTATTTGGTGTGGAGAGAAGAATGCACATGCAATAATACGGAGTTTAATATTGCCAAACCCCCCACACCCCCAGCATTAATGGACCATGCTTAATGATCCTTGCAGTTTCAGCTATCCCTTCACTGCAATCTGAGTACCATTAAAACATTGCCCTAATTCCAAATTTATTACAAATTAAGCATTACTCTAAACACATGCTAGCTGTTCCACTAGGGAGGGCTGATTAAAGTTTAAACAATGCAGGCGCTGAAGCTTTTAACACAAAAGCCAATCTTCCTCTGCTTCTATATAATCACTTTGGCACCGTGACATCCTCTACACCCCTGTACTCTGCAATATCGATCTTCTTCTGCAATCATTTTGAGAGGAATAAACCTGAGTACAGATAACTCCTCCAAGCCAACAGTAAGCACCTATTAAAAGCTCTTCTCTGATCAGATCCACAGGCAGAGTACAGGTAAGGTTACCAGATCTCTCTGGAGTCCTGCTCTGAAAGCACTACACTTGTTTCCTTCAGCCTGTCCGAGGGCTCTAACACCTGACAGCTCCTCTCCCTGCCTCTTCAGGCTCAAGGCAACCAGAGTCAGGCAACAGCATCCCAACTGCACATAAACTGTACCTGTCACACACCCCTGACTTTTACAACAAAAGTTGCACTCTAGACTAGCTTTGAAAGGCTTGCAGCTTCTTTCCACCTTCAAGTACAGAGCTATGACTCTACAGCTTCACAATTTATCGATGATGTAGCAAAGTATTAACATCCTAATACCGAAGAAAGTCTGAGATGTGTATTTCAACAACAGAATCTATAAATATGGACCAAGTAGCAAGTGAAGCAAGTAAAACCTTCAGCTGCTGATTGTCCGTGCGTACAGCCTTGTGTCCTGGCACATGTCTGGAAACTGCACTGTGTTGTAGAAGAAAGGAAGAGCAAGCAAGTTTACACAGTTACCAAACTGAAGTCTCATAACAAGTTGTTTTCCTTCACTTATTCAAGTGTCTCTCAGAAAATGCCATGCAGAAGGCATTCAGTAGGAGAGACATTTGAGACTACTATCTTCAACTTTGTTTTTCTGAACTGAACTGCATTATCATTTACTTATCTTACTTCTAAATATACTGGAATTTATTCTATAGCTGCTGTTAGCAAAAAAACTCGACCTCAACATCTGATTTCAGGGCTTTTATTTCCTGAAAATAATTAAAATAAAATCAGAAAATTAATACTGATGCCACTACTGAGAAGCCAATCTGCTTCTCTTCCTACAATCAGTTCCTTACGGTCTATTTGCTCACTATTTGAAGCTGAAAGCAAGAACTGCTCCACTGTTCTATGCAATGCTGTAATACCTGCTACACTCAATACCTTTAATGCATCTGCAGTTTCCTTTCATATCCAATACTGAAACCCAATCCAGAAGAGACCTTTACATCTGTCAGACCATCTAAGCAAGACACTGTCTTTAAGTAATACTACCTAGAGTACATCTGGATGCAGTAACATTTCTTCACTACAGTCACGAGAGGAACACAAGCAAGGCCCTATTAACTTGTGTTTCTTTGTCTCCAAGAGTATCTCCTACTTTCTAGGAAGGAAGCTAGCTCTTCAAAAAGTAAGTCATCCCCTATCCCTCACCTTGCTTACAAGAACAAACAAGAAAATCAACATCTAAAAGTGCAATTAACACTTCACAGTCTCCCAGTGAGTACCTTGCACTACTACTTTTGCATGAGCAGGGCTGTGCAAGGAGAAACCTGCTCACATTGTAATCTCCAGTGGTGTCAAAAGAGATCTATTATATTGTGTGAAAAAAGTAAAGGCAAGCATGCAGTAAGAATTCTGCAGAACAAGCTGTGCCCATTCAACAGTTTACACCTAGGGGCAAAGAATTCAGAGGGATTCCCTGCTATGCCTTCACCTTTTGCCAGTGCTCATCTAGTGGCCCTAAAGGTGCTCTCCGACTTCTCACTTCCTGTTCGAGCTAGGTTGTAGCCGTCCACCAACTCTTCTTCAAACTTGCTCATCTATCTTGCGTTTGTTTTCACATGAGAACAACCAGAAACTCTAAACTTTGCATTTTCTTCAAATGGACATTTCAGTTTTCTGAAACACAGGTTTTTTCTTTGAACTATTTCCTTAACCCTTCTCTTCACCAATGATGTTTCTTTTTCATTTCTGTCTTTCTCTAGCTCCTCGGTGAGCAAATGACTGAAAATCCACTGTTCTCAGTACAAAATGCTGATGCAATGGGTATCTAACCTACATAGGATACATGAAGTTGCCCATCACTATCACACTTCCTGCCCACATCACCTCTGCCATCCACATGGGGTGGGAGGATACCAAGCAATGCGGTCCCCTTCCTGTTCTTACTTTGCCCTCACATATTCAGTCCCGAATTTTCAGTTCATTGAGACTGACTGGTTGACACAGTTTGCTTGTTAATTTGGACTGAAAAAGTTTCCTTCGGCGTGTTGCTCCTCTGTTCAGCTGTGCTCATCTTATTTTGTGCTTGCCCTATAACAGAGCCCTGCTAACCATACTGTTTTAAAATGTAACACTTAAACAAGATTTATCAAATATTTTCTGAAAAAAGGTTTCATGTTCCACCTTATTCTTCAGTCTTCTAAAATGTGTCTTACACCAAGACAGAGGCCCTTTATAAGAGAAGTACGTCTCATACAACAGACACGTCTAGGTTTATTACTATTTACTGTGTCTCCTAGACCTATTACTGGGATGATTTTAGTCTTGTTTGCCATAAACAAGTCTTTGATCTCAGGTGGTCTTTAGAAAGACAAAACTGAAGTTTCTCACTAGACCAAAATTATGAAATGCTGAAGTTATTACTACAAGAAAAATGAAAAAAAAAGTGCATGAGGAAAGCAAGTATCACTGTTCCCAAAACAGAATGGGAAAAAAATACTTGCACAGAATGTGAATCAATTCAAATGCAGCTCATAGGAATGGCACAATTACTCCGTTTTCAGCTTATTATACTGAAGCCAGTAAATTAACAAAAAAAAAGTGGCTTGGGTTTTTTTTTAAAATCTAACCTATTCCTAATCGTTCATCCTTTAATAAACCCAAATTATTAAGTTTCTTTCCTGTTGTTAAGTGTATTTAAGAGTAAAATGCAGTAATCATAATTCTAAATAGACTAAATTAGCTTACTATCTATTTTCTTTTGTCATTCAGTGCTCTATGAAGGCTAGTTACAACCTAGAAACAATTGGACAAGGCAACTTTGGCTAGCAGTTAATGGTAGCGTCCTTCTACAGCTATTCACAGCAGAATATCCAAAGATGGACACAAGCAGTAAGAACACACCATTCAGGAAACTGAAGTATTATTATATCAACATTATATTAACATTTATTACATCATTAACATTTTCAGATTGGTAGCTTGGCAAACTAAAGACGCCTACGTTCACAAACATGCATTCTTACTCAAAGCAAGTGTTCTTTTGTGGAATGAGTCTGGCAAATTACATACAAATTAACTTTCAAAATGCCAAGCCATGTTTATTTGTGAAGTATAATGATGTTTCCTCTCCTTTCATAGGTATCATTTGTTAAACTGGTTCCTCCAGGAGATCAGGTAACTCATACCCTAGAAAGGTAACAAGAGCTGTTTCGTTTGCCTCAGAGCTGCAGTTTCTGGTTCCTGTCCACATACAGATAATAATTTCAATTTACACTTTGTATTTAGAACAAACCTATTTCACTATGATTCAATACAGGAACTATGTATTTATTACTCACTAATAGTGAGATTACTGGATTTTTATGATCTAATGTCTGCAGCTACAGAACTTACAGAATTATTGTGTATTTAACAAAACCCTGACACTGGCAGTTTAAAAGCTAAGCAACTCCACTTTCCAATTAGAAGTGTATTAGCACTAGGTTTTTAAGCTGTATTAAGAAACCCAATCAACTGTTTGGTAGCAAGGAGAGATGAACCACTGTGATGGGCGTTAAGTCATTTAGACAAATACCTGTGAACAGAGGTGCTTTCTTGCCCACCTTTCTCTGCATAATCAAACGGAGGAACGGTTAAGATAAATAATCGTCAAAACAAGGAATAATTAAAAAGTGACAGCAATCATTTAGGTTTCTGCTCCATTTGTGAGTGTAAGTTCACAAGAATGTGTTTTATTTTCCGGAGGATGCATACACCCACTGCAACTCTAATAAAATTATGTAGGGCTATCAAAAGCCTTTGTCTCCTCTTCACATTCAAAATGGACTTAGAGAAACCTTTAACTGAGTAGTCTCACAGAACACAAAACACACACCTCCCAAGAATCACATAGGGATGTATTTGTTTACTAGATAAAAGGTTATGTCTTGCAAGGAAACACTGAACAGTCTGTAATGTATATTAGGATGCTTCGAAACAGCTTGACAGAACAGGGAGAGCAAAACAAAAAAACCATTTATCATTATGACTCAGAATGGAGCAGAGAAAACATACTAACTCCCAATAGGTCTCATTATTACAACAGATTAAAAAAATGCAGGTCAGTCTCATTAAACAAGTTAAATATACACTAATATTTCTAATTGTATCCCAAATGAACCAGTTAATATATATTAAGTATGCAGTCAATATTTAACTGGTTAGGATAGGACACGCTATTCAGATGAGTGGAGGGAAGAGTACAACAGCTTTGAGGCAGTTTCCTTAAAACACATAAATACACTCTAGTAATACTGGTCTTGTCACAGTTTCATTTTTAGTGGCAAACTAAACACATCCAAAAATATTTAATCTACTGAAACTGACAAGTCTCCATAGAATGCCACTCACCACTCTGTAATAACCAAAATATATACTACCAGTATTTCTAATATAATGGAATTGAAAGCATTTCATATGAAGATCTGTTGGATCCCAAGATCACTTCCAGCTTGAATCATTCAGAGCAGTACCACACAAGACAAACAACTATATTTTCTTCTACATACTTTCTCCCAAATTTGGACCTGAGAATGGAACCAAAAGTACTAACGCATGTCCCCTAAGATAACAGTGATACAAACGTTAACGCAGAAGATTTAAGTAGTGGTGTACAAAATAGAGAAGTAACTGTAAGAAATTTAAACTTAGAACTAAAAATCTGTGATCTTTTAGAGCAGTTTTGCAGCTATCTAACCACTAACAGTGCAGTTGCAACCAGTAAAAATCTGCAAAAATGCTTTATCATTCAAAAAGGGTCCCAGCCTATCTTCCTGTCCTTTGTCCTATGAACACGAGTGCTTGTGGTGCCATAAGCAGCTGGGCTGCCAAATCAGTTATGAACCCTAGAAAACCATAACAGCCCAAGCTTCTAGGGGTTTTATTTTTAGCTATATCATCATTAGCACAAGCAAATACTGCACTACACAACAGCAGTGTAAGGAAGGCAGAGACAATGAACGGCCAAGTATAAAAGCGTGACATTCTCCTTTAGTGGAAGAATAGTCTTAGAGCTCTTCAACCTGCTTATGAAACCACATGCTAAGGGTGTACCTCAAGCACTGAACTTGTACCTTGCCCTCCTTTGCCCCCAGCCACTTATTCTTACCCAAATACCATTCCTTCCTTTATGCCAGTACAAATATTTGTGTGGCCATGGAGTTAACTATACCAGGGAACTGATCCAGTGAAGAATTAAATTGGCAAAAACAACTGGTTAGTCAGAGAGATTCTCTCATCAAACAAAGTACGTGAGTGCCAGGAAAAGGGAGAGAGAAGCGTGCAGCCTGTGGCAGATGGAACGCTGTGAAATCTCCTTTACCATCAGCCTACGCTTACACCAACTGTGAAACTACAACCTAAGAATTCATGGCTTAGACTTTGTTTTCATATTTGTGATAGTACTGACGGCATTTGAGACTTCAGGGTAACTACAAGGGGAGACTCAGCCATGTGCTCCTGTGTCCTCCACTTACACTGGCTTTCATGGTCCCTCTCCCCTCCCATCTCAATGCTGCTTCCTCAGATGTGTGACACAAACACTTGTGCAGTTGTATGGCAAGCAAGTCCAGGAAGCTAATCTAACTAAAAAACCCACATATAACCTACATATTCTTTTGGGAAGAGAGTCAAAGGAAGAGAGAAAACTTCCTATTGGATCTGTTCCTCTATCTGTTTCACTGCACAACAACCCAAACCACCATACTTACATAGCACATGATGCAAGAATAAGTAAGTAATGAATACTTCTTTTCCTAGCAGTTATTGAGAAAAATACTCTGAGAACCACAGCCTACACACAGAGCCTTCTGGAAAGAAGGGAACTACCAACTTGTAACAATTTCACATTACCTTATCTGAGCAGACTCTTGTACCTTAAAAAATAAAGTGTGCCCCACTTAAATTCAGATCTTATTTTTCAGAGAGGCAGAGCAGAGGGAATGTTTTGTCATGAAAGAGTTATGCTCTCCTGCACAATTCTTCTTTCTAAAGAGGCTCCAGAGCATCCTTAAAGTTTTAGCTATACTACAGCTGTTTTATTTACCTGTTCCACTTGGAATAAATACATTCTCTGAACTGACAGACAGCAGATGTCAATCTTTGTCTATAACTGGGCCCATATTAGACCTATGTAAGATCCAGCACACTACAGGGAGCTGGAAAGACTAGTTGCAAAACTGAATAGTTTATTCACTTGGTACACTTGCTATGAATTTGGGTTTTCATTTTCTTGCCCTATATAAGTTTTGCCTCATGAATAAAAAACCATTGAGACAAGCATTTAAACAAACAGTCAGCTTTAAGCAGAAATTTATGCTATTGTATACCTTTGTTTTAGTAAAAAAGCAATTAAAGGGAGTAGCTGCCCTACTTTTTCCAAAACCAAGGAGTCTCTATTTCTCACCCCCCTGTTTTAAATAATATCTTAATACTAGTTTTGAAAACACAGTGGTAATTTGGAAGTTGAAGTTTCACTTCAAACACGTGCCAGCAAAGTATATGGAACATACTTAAACCAACAGGTCATGTTCTGCATGTTGGAGAAGAGTTTTTCACCTTCAGATGTGACTTCTCATAGCTTGTAGACAAGCTGCATCACAAAGTTAAGAATTAACCAATGAGAGAAGTTTCAAAAATTCCAAAATGAAGCACACATCTCTTAAAATCACCACATTTTTGTGTTCTAAACCCTCCATCCCGAGACAATGTTCCATTCATTCTCTAACATTTCATCTTTCTGTTTTTACAAAAGCTTGTAATTTTCATATAAACACAGAAAGTCAGTTAAAACTTGAAATGAATGGAGGCTGATACAAGAATCAGATTATAATTTCAAGACTGCATTTTAGGATTACTGTGATGCTTAGAGTTGCACCTTGAAATAGGCAAGCCTGAAGACCAAAAGCATTAGTGTGCTCCACACCTGCACAATGATTGGAAGTAATTATACCTTGTATATGAAATAATGATGCAAACCAGATGATAATCTATAATACTCTAGCTGGCAACACAACTAAGAGGAATTAGCACAGAACTGAGTTAAGCATCTTGATCCTTTTGACCACAGTTGCTCACAGTGATGTAGGTAAGGCTCTTATCTTTGACCAGCTTCATTTACTTCCCAAGCAGAAGCCTAGTCTTATTTCTGGCAAGGTGAGGCAAAGCCATGCTTTAAAAATACTTCAAGAATGTAGAAGTTCTCACCACACATACATACATCATTAGATTCCCTGAGAATACATAAGGCCAACAGCCTTACGCAACAGAATACAAACTGTTGTGAGCCTTCGCCGAGCATAAAACGGTAATAATAAAGAGCACTAAACAAAAGCACTGTTTGAAGGAGCATGTTGATGAAACTTGTGCGTTTGGTCACAACTATGTTATGCTAACTCTTAATGTATACTTCAGCTTGTAATATTTGCCTACTTTTGATTATCCCACCAGCTGAATATTCAAAGAGAAGACTGACCTATCTATGCGCATGAGATAACAGAGCATAATACTTTCAAAGATGCCTATCGCCAATACTAAATTACACAGCCCAAAGATTATAATCATTTTTACTCCTTATTAAAACCATCAAAATTTTTGCAAGTTTTTTCAAGGGAAAGAGAAAAGTCCTAAGAAATAAGTGCTGTGACAAGTGCTTGGCAGACATAGCCATGCACTGCTGCAGAGCCAAATTATATGTTCAAATACACTCTTCCTTTGCATTCCCAAGATTATTCCTCTCTCACTCTGTTAAGCAGGCAGAGGACAAGTGCTTATAGGGCTGGAGATAATAATCATCACCTTGCCTGTAATAATGATACAAAATGCTGTTCTTAAAGCAGTTATCAGCAGGACATCTCTTAAGCAGCAATAGGAAGATAACTCATGCAGTGAGGGTTAACTGTCCTATACATAAACAATGAAAACATTCACTGCTCTGAAGATCTTGCTTATGCAAACCAAAATAAATCTTAAATATAAGGAAAATTAAATGATCCTGGAATTGCAGCAATGGA
This sequence comes from Ceryle rudis, assembly GCA_033439905.1. Classification (NCBI taxonomy): domain Eukaryota; kingdom Metazoa; phylum Chordata; class Aves; order Coraciiformes; family Cerylidae; genus Ceryle; species Ceryle rudis. Next base: position 6,041 of record JAAGNO010018734.1, on the reverse strand, counting down.
GTTTACAGGAAGGTCAGATAGCAGTGGACTAGTGTTAGACAGTTATTTACCCTTCTGATGGATATGATGGATCATTTACCATAATACTTGCTATTACCAAACCAGAAAATAGCACTTCATTACAGAAAAGCTTGATAGTCTGAGTGGACAAATCCATGAACCATAAGAAAACCACCTGTAAACAAGAACAATTACAGACACATTAAAAAAATATATATAGTTAGTTAGTTAGGTGAGAGGTTTTAAAACCCCCAAGCCGAGTATATATATGATCCTGCTTGTATGTTGGTCAACCATAAGCATGCTACAGGCAATAGGAACTGAAAGTTAACTGTATGCCATGTAATTGCAGGGTAAGTTACTGGTATGCATTCACCATATTAATATATGCATATTAATGTAATGCAGACACGGCATGAACTAGCAGACAACTTGAGACTGGAAGTCAGCAAATCCAGAGTTTTAACTGTTATCAACTCACTTGACACAATTATATTTTTAGTTTTTCCTCATTTGTGAAGTGGGGACAGCCCAGAAAACACTACTCCTCAGCTGTAGTGCAAGGTCAATTTACCTGCCATGCTTTAGGCTACAACAGCTAGGAATGGCAGTGACAATCAGAGCAGTAATTCACTTTATTTTACCAATAATTTACCCTGCTCTTTACAGCTTGTACACCTAGATATACCAAAGAAAACACACTGTTTACTAAATTAAAAAAAAAAACTTCTCTACCTAGTTACATTGGAGCTGATGACAATAGCTCCTCTACTCCTTCCTCTTCCACTAACACTAAAAATCCTTCCCCCTTGCATAGATGAAACATCAGAACAAATAATAGAGGACCCTAGTGCCTAACTCTACAAACAGATTCTCAGGTGTTAGAAATGCTTCCAGCACTCAGTGTCCGTACAAACATTACAAACAGTTCTAAACAAGAGAATTTGCTCTGTTTCAAAACGGCTTAAAATACTACATACTTGGGCAATTCATCAGACTTGCCAAATGTATGAAAACCTAATTCTTTAACGTTTAACTCCCACACTACAACACAAGGGAGTGCAAATACATTCCTGTTGGGTCACCAGAAAGGTGTGGCTAAAAGGAATACCAGCTAACAACTAGGTAGACAAGCAACTCAACTGGAAGGGGTTTTAAAAAAAACCAAACCCCACACACAACATCAGAAAGGTGGCGGCTGTCATATTCCTAATGCTGGAAAGAAATTCACAGGCTCTCTCCTTTTTAAGTGTACACCCAAGAAACTCAAAACCTCAGTGACAACTACTCCATCCACCTTAACTAATTCAAACAAACATCTGCATCATACCATCCTTTTTAATACCATAATTTTTAATTAGACTGTTTCTTACTGTGTGACGTGTGGAAGGTGCTTAAAATGAGTTCTCTCACATTCTGGTCATGCATGTAGAAGATCGCAAAAGCTAAGAATAGTAATGAAATTTTAAAGAAAGTGTCTGTGAAGTCTTATGACATTGTGACATAGGCAGCAATCTAATCTCAGTGGGTCCAAAGGTCTACCACCCTGCTTACCGCATGTCCTAACCGTCCAAGACGGAAACTAGCTGGCAAAAACGTTGCTACAATGACACCTCGTATCATGAGAGGAATTACTGTTACAAGGAGTCCAACTAGCCTTGCTAACTGTGTGCACAAATGCTGTCACAGAATCGTAGAATCATTTGGTTGGAAAAGACCTCCGAGACTGAGTCCCAACTGTTCACCCAGAACTGCCAGGTCACCACTAAACAATGACCTTCAGCATATTTATACATCTTTTAAATACATCCAAGAATTTCTGCTTTAAGCAGAAGAGCCTTCTGCCAGGTTAACAACATACAGTAACATTTCAGGAAAAGAAGAATCAGCAGATTACGCTTCAAAAAAAAGAGAATTAAACAAAACTAGAGCGAGATGATGGCTTGCCTTTTGAACTTGGCCACAAGGCCAAGCTTTTATCTTCCTGCTTCTGCCAAGCTAAAAATTGTTTCACTGGGGTTTCTTAACATTCTTTGTTTTCTTTTGAAGAATTCACAGGGTTTTCTTTGTAGAACTCCCCTTGAAATGTCACAGAGAACACAGAGCACAACATATACTTGTAAGATTAAAAAAGGAAGTTACCAAGTTGCGTAATACTGTAGTATTTCCAGGACTCCAGAACCATACCTCAGGGACAAGACCTTATAGCAGTTTTGCTATCGCATAGCAAGGAGATACTTGGTTGGGGCCTTTGGTGGTTTGGTTATCAAAGTAATAACACCAATAAAAATACAACATTTCTCTTATAAACTGCTTCTATTCAGTACTGGCAGGCCTGCAGATCCTTGGTCTCATGCAGCTCACGAGCAGTTCAAATGCAACCCTTATCCTCAAGTTTCATCACAACTACATTCAGGGCTGTTTCACAGCAGGCATGGGGTAACCTGAGTCCCCTGCTATGGGAGCTGCAGAACTTCTGGGACTACTGTCACCAGGTCATCCAGAGACAAAGCTGCAAAGCCAGCAGGCTTGCCAGAAATAATGCAACAGAGCAGTGGGATAACTGGTGACATCACACTTCCCACCTGCCAAATCTCTCGGAGATCATGCTCCCACCAGTTATCTAAAGCATGCAAAGTGTGCCTCTGCACTCTGCCGCGTTAAGGTGTTGGTATGCAGCTCATTAGGGCAGAAAAATTGGCCAGCTCTTGTATATAATACTTAGGATACAAATTTCTACTGCAGACCTAACCTAAGTCTGTGACAAAACAGAAACTAACGAAAAGTCTACTGCATTACTTCAGGAGTGACACAGAACTGACACCTGACTCACTAACTTTGCATCAAGCACCACCCTGGACCTGAGCCACCAGAAACCTCTGTCATTTAAACTGAGTTTACTATTATAGAGCAAACAAGCTGAGCACAGAGGGCTGCATTTATATTCCAATTTTTGTGTTTACTTTCCAATTCAATTTTGACCTGCTGGGGAAAAAGATCCCATACAAAAGTGAACATCTACAAAGAAGAGCAAAGCTGCCTTCTGAAGTTAAATTATTCACATAATAAAGTAATGTGAAATAGATTTTATTCCAGAAGAAATGAGAAAATGTAGACCTACACCTTCTAAACTACAAACTAACCGGGAGCTCATCAGAAACTCAGTAATTCCACGTATCTGAAGAACTCTTGCACACATCACAGTAACTGGGAAGAAGCCAGAGTGTAGAAGTTTAACATCTGTTTAGAAATTGCAAGAATAAAGCTTAGGACAAACAAATTTTACTAGGCATGGACAGGCTTTATTAGCTATTGTGTTCAAGCCCCAAACTTATTCACAATGTCCAGTTAGAAGCAAGGTATTATCATTCAAACATAATTAATAAAGGTACTTAAAATTTAAGGGGGGAGTTATATTGGCAACTAAGAACAATTAGTTTAACAAATGGGAGAGCAAGACACATGTCAAAGTATCTTGTCAAATCTTAGAACAGTCTAATAGTTTATCATACAGTCTTCCTAAATTACATATATAATAGGACCACCATTCAATAGAAAAAATAACTGTCTTATGCATAGAAATATGTAGATCTATACATTTAGGTTACTAGAAAATGCTACATCACAAATAATAGGGGGATTCTCGTGGGAAGAGAACTACAAAGCTGAACTGACCTAGTGAACCTGACTGCCCAATTTCTATCACACTGAAGAAAACAGAAATACCAACTACTTCAATAACACTAAATACAAACTATTTTTTTCCTGTGTATTTTGCAGTTAACTTATTTTTAGGTTCTAAAACTTTGAAGAAATTTAATAGGTTACCATTAACAGCAAAAAGACTTAGTGAAAAAGTAGCCTGCAGACATTGAAAAAACCAATAGTAACTTAGCTATATATCATCACTTACTGAATTTCACACACAGCTACAGAAAAAAAAAAAAGGAAAAAAAACCCCAGAAAATTGTTTAGTAAAAGGCCTCTACTTTGAAATATCTGACCTAACCAAGCTCTCAGCCACCTGAAGCCCAAAGAACAATATAGAACCACAGATGAGTAAGTGGAAATTCCAAGATGATAAGTATCAGCTGAATACGGAACCAAGATGCAGAGTTAGCAACCACTACAAAGCTATTAAAAGTTTGAACCAGCAAAATTTCAAGCCATCCGCACATTTTCAAAATCCCCATACAATTACATTACTTTAAGGGGGAAAAAAAAAAAAGTTTCTTGCTGAAGTTCAGTATTTTCCTGCCACAGCATCAGCTCTTATTTATGAAGCAGATAATATCACTTAGCTTCTTCTGCAGAGAATGCTCTACATCACGGCCTTAAGAAGATGACATTATGACAGCTCTGTACCACACACAATGGGACTATTGATTTTGATGTATTCAAATACTATTTACCCTGTAGGCTCCACTTCCCTCCTGCCCATCATATTTTTTTTTTTTTTTAAATACACAATCTGCTTTATTGTAATAATGTTATTCCCAGAAACTGGTCTATTCAAAAAACCACTACTTATTATTTGAAGTCCAATTCTTGCACCTGTTTTGGAAATTGCAGGTATTTTTCAAACCAAACTTTGATGTACTCTTTGGCTTAATAACTTATGAAATATCCTTACAAGTTAGGAACAGTGATGGTGTTAGAATGCTATAGTGATCATTAATCCTACACAAATAAAAAGTACACAAGCAAAACTTAGAAAAAACTTGATATCTCTGAAAAAGTGTCCTTTTAGGTCCTGGAACTTAAGACAGGGCTATTTGGGTTGTCCTGCTATATAGTTCATTTGTGCCATTATTGGAACTTCTTTAGAAAGGGCTGACTTTGCATGCAAGAGGCTGTTAAAAAGTAAGCAACCTCCTCAAGAAAAGTCTATGTGACAGTGTTTGCTAAATGTCATCACTCTTGGCCTAGGAAAGACTCAGTCTGGTATACAGCACCATAAACAAAATACCTGATTATCATGAACATGATGCCATTTCTTTTCAGTCTGCTGTCTTTAAGCCGATATATAAAAGCAGACCAGCTTAAGAACTGTTTAGAGAAACAAAATTTAAAATGTTCAAAATGGAAACTCAATTTTGAAAGCCCCTTTGACTTCTAAGGCTAGACACAACTATCAGTCCACATAATCTCTTTTGCCATATTCTAATTACAGACCTTCAGCCAATTCTTCCTCTAAGTAATCCACAGTTCACAGAAAAGTGCTCCAAGTTTGCCACTACACATTTATAATTTAAGGAGGCAAAACACAGTCTTAAGGAGTGACCGAGAAACATAACAATAACGTCATGTTCTCAAGCTGCAACGTGGTGATCACGATAACGAAGACCACAGCCGAGTTTGCAGAGGGAGGAGGTTCTAGTCAAGGAAGTAAGCTTGCAAATACCTGAGCTATTTAAATGTTTAAGGAGTGGGACAGAGCATTTCACAGCTCAACCATGCTCCCCCTCTAAAAGGCCCAGGGGTGGTGAATCAATGGCAATCGCAGTAGCGATCTGTCCTGAGGGAGGAAGAAAACACTTAGAAAGAATGTGGTGACTTTGAAAGCACTATGAAAAATTTCTGCTGTACAGGTAGTTTTTTTTAACCCTCTCCTTCTTCGAGCAACTTGTGTATTTCTTCTTAAAGGCCTAGGGGCCATGGCAGGAGCCAATCCAGTAGAGGCAGATTTTAAGGGCTCACATACCAAAATGGGCACACACCCCTTGGGACTCTGGCAGAGAAGGGGGTACCCCAAGAAAAAGCGCAACTCGCCAAGAGCTGGAAGGCGACAGATAAACCCAAGAGTGGCGGAAAAGAAGCCAGCCATAATGGAAAGGCCACAGAGTACCCGGAAAGCAGCTTCTGCCTGTCGGAGGGGCCAAAACGGTGCCGGAAGGACAAGCAAGGGGCTGTATCAGGCAGTCACTCGGGGAGCAGGGACGAAGGCGAGGAGAGGAAGCGGGGAAGGGGGTCAGCTGGGCACGGAATGGGTGTGAGGCAGCCACCTCAGCAGGGGGAGGGGCAGCAGCCATGTGCGGGGG
>JAAGNO010018733.1:38941-69528 GCA_033439905.1 Ceryle rudis | reverse complement strand
AACATGCAGTAAAGTTATTGTCTGAATTTAATATCTAAAAGCGAATATAACTTAAAACCATTTCTGTCTCCCTGTGCAACACAGAGCCCCTTCCCCTAGATAACTCTCTCTACGCAGCACGTTACCCATGCTAAGAAGTGTTGGAGCCCAGTATTGCAAGTCAGAGACCTGCAGATAACAGTTGACCTCAAGCCTCCCAAGACAGTAAAAAATAAGGTACACCAGCTCATCCATCCATCCCACCACAATGTTTTGGGATACCTTAGCATGCATTTAAATATTTATTTTGCTTATGCAAAGAAGTAAAAGGAAGAAACTTAATACTTTTGGAAAGAAACCAGTTTTAATCAGAGCTTGCAGGCACTACTGGAATCATGCAAATCAGCTGCAAGCAATTATACAATTAAAGTGAAGGTCACTAGAAGTACATGCTAAGCAGCCATCCTGACAGAGCACTTAAATACAGAAGAGCTGGATACTGCAATTATAACAGTTTTCACAAATGGAGCTCTGTTGGATTAGAGATTGACTTCTCTAAACCCTTCAGGAACAAATCAACAAGACAACAAGGTTCACACCGGTCGTACTCAGACTTCTTCCCTCCTGTGTCTAACAGCAGGTTTAGGATTTAGCGGATTTGAGTGCCATCAGCTTCTCCCTGCTGTACACCACACCCACACGCCCAGCTCCTGCACAGCTGCAACATCATTTCCAGTCTGAGAAACCTGCCAGAGCAAAAGGGATCTGGCCCTTCCCAGTTAACTAGTCCTATTCTACCATGTGGAAGAGCAGGGTGGCCTTTCAAAAAAAGGCAAGAATGAGCTGTGGATGCAGATGTTAAAGAGATGTTTTATCTTCAGTTTCACAGCAGACACCACTCCCCTGTTTGGCACTTTTCTCCTTTTGGCATCAGGAGTGGGTAAATTCCTGGGGTAACATGTAGAAAGACATGCAGAATGAAAACTCTGTACAATGACAGTCATTGTCTTCTGGAACTGCCCTAATGTGGTATGGCTGACCCCCAGAACCAGGTATCCAAGTATCAGAAGAGACCACCATCCTCTACAAGTTCTTTTCATCCTGCCCTGCAAAGACTTGACTAAACACCCTCCTTCACCCACTGTGACAAAGGGCAGTCAAAGGACACTCCAACTCGTGGTTTTGTTCAGCCACCCTGCTTGGAGCTGTGATATACTCCACAGAGACACCACAGATCCCAAGAACAGGCAGGCTTGCCAAAGGAAATACCTTCAACACTTTTATCATTTGCTTTTGAAAAATGGTTGCTTTACACAATAAAGGTTCAGTTTTCACCATCATGGCTTATCAGAGGAAGCATTAGTCAGGAACCAGGATGTTGTTGTGCAGCACATGCAGGCACTCCAAAACAAGACACATGACCTGCTAAGTTCCTCCTTAGACAAACAAAACTGGTATCTTCAGACTTCCACAGATAGTGTCTGGATCCATTCACCCAGCAACATGTGTGGCTGAATTATGCCCTTTTCCATGCGAACCAGCCTGCACTTGTCAGAACAGATGTGCCCCCAAAGCACCCCTGATATTCTTCTGCAGAAGCTGCATAGCACTGCTGTTTCCACCACCTAAACCATACCATCCCCACTCGCAACTTGAAATCCCTCTGCCCACCTTCACTAGCATCAAAGGGAGACAGAAGCACATCCCCAGATTCTCACTGCAAGAAAAAAAAAATACTCTTCATTGCTGCCTGTCCCCTTTCCATTCCCTGGTAAAAGAATTTAGAGCAGTCAAAGATACAGGTTTCACATTGGGTATATAGGTGAGGCCATGCCTGTTAGCGGTGCCTATAGCATTGCCTGGGCAGCTGGTGTCCTGGCACGGGGAGGGGAAGGCAATCTGCATTTCTCCCCAGAAGCTGCAAGATGCATTTTGTATGGAAACCAAGCAAGAACCCAGAGGTCTCAGCTGGCCCCTCTAGATGGAGCCCGTCTGCCAGCGGTCAGGACATCCAGTTAACTTGCACATCTAGACAATCTGTAACAATCTCAGAGGCTGAGGAGTTCAGGCAAAGCTCTGCTCATCAGCGTGATCCACGCAAGGAACATCTGCTTGTTGCTGGAAGTCCTGCTGGTCCATACATGCTAGGTGACTTTAGCACATCTGAATGTAACACAGAGCCCACACTTACGGAGAAGTGCGAGAAGCCTTTTGTACACCACTCCCATACCAGGCAGCACTGCAAAGGGAGACCTGGGTGGAGAGCTGATGTTGACACATGTCCCTGCATGGGGTTCACCTTAGGGAATCCTGTCCACTGCAGAGGAGTATAACAGTCTCCAGAAACATACCCTTATTCAGAACAGAAGACAGTAAAAGTTTCCTTTATTTTACCAGGTAAAAAGCTTCACACACACCATGACAAAGCAGGCAGCTGACAATGTAGGTAAGCAGGAAACAGTGACTCCCTTAAGGGAGGACAGTCCCAGCTTGAAATACTCAACAGGTCGCTTAGCAGAGGACTGGACCCAGGATTAGGCAGCACTGCCTCCCTCTGCCTCTTTCTGGAAGGTGTATGGAAAGGACCCATTTGTTCTTTACCTCCATTCAGCCTTTTGAAAATTAAAAAAAAAACCCTCACCTCTGCAGACTGTGTAGTTATGGAGCCCAACACATTAATAAGGAAGAAAAACATTTTCTGCTCTAAAAATCTGGAGCACATTTGTCTCCTGCCCACGTAACTTAACCAATGTACCAGAAGAAAACCATCTCCTGAAAGTCATCCCCTCTGTGCAGAGTTTAGCACCCCCAGCCACCTCTCCAGAACTGCAATCTGCTGCTGTCCCAGTCTCCAGACTGCCTGAAATTACACTTTCCTCAGGCTTCTGAAATTACTTGCTTTAAAATTAATCTGAAGAGCACTACAGTGAATTACTCCTTGAAATGAGCTTTTTTAGAAAGTTAAATGTCAGCCTTTCCCAGCGCCCACTTCAGCACAGACTTTAGAGTTATTGCCTCCCTTTACCAATGTAAAAAGTTAATAATTCTTACTGGGTTAACCCCTGCCATGTTGCTACAGATCCTGCTTGAGGGATTGTCCCAGTGAGGAAATCTGGCACATTGCCCAGGTCTTGTAGAGATCTATGTCCAAGGTACATTTTGGTTCTAATAGCTGGACACAGGCTGTCACCCTGGCTGCCGTGCAAGTGCAAGCCAAGCATGCAGCACAGGACAGGAGTTCCAGTGCCCACCCGTGTCCCTTTGATCTGGGTGGCCAAGGCATAAGCAGCCAAAGGCCCAACCCTGTACACTTACAGATTTACTATAAGAACCCATTGACCTGTCTCTTTATTTTGCAGCCTGTTTGCAAAAAGCTTGAATACCCCTTGCACAGACGATAAGAGGAATCATTTGTGTGTCTTTCTGCTCCCTATTTGTCCAAAGAGCCCAAGGCCAGTCATGAATTTGTCTTCTGCAGAGTCATGTCTAGATTTGCAGAACAGCTGTGTTTCACCTGTGGCACACCAAGTTCAACAGCACCCAGCTTTCTAGAAAGCTCAATTTATGCCCTTCAAGACAAAGGAATTTGCACTTCTACCCTCTGACAGATCCCCCTGAATAAGTGACAGATAGAAACTCCTGCTGAGCTGCCCAACACGCACCACTGCACTGTCAGAAACCATCCTGCTCTGTAACATAATAATCATCGCATGCTTAGCAAAGAAAATTGGGGTGTAGCCTGTTACAGAGCATTTCAACAACGAAAACAAGACACAGGAACCACAGCCAGCTGCTCCTTGTCTGGGATCCATGAGCATCCCAGACTTATTTCTACATGCCGGTGCCAAGCCATGCACTGGTGCACAATACAGCCAGAAAACCTTCAGCATGGAGCTGCCTGGTCTTTTGAAATGGTATCAACACACACACAGCCAGTAAGCCTTCAAACAGTGCCTGCAAATCCAGCCCAGGACATAGCAATGCTAGGGATGTCTTCTCATCTCACTTCATGATATCAAGGCATTTTCCCAAGCACAGGACTAACCCAGAAAGGTATCTCTTTTGATCTTGTTCCGAGGCATGTTGCTTTACTCAGTCCACTCCATGCAGGAGCTGGTGGGTCAATACTTCTGCTCTCCATTCTCAATGGCTGTGGGGAATAGGATATTACTTGAGAGACACAAAACATATCATTGCTATCCCATGCCTTTACACCCTTGGACTACTGGAGCCACTGCTGAGGGAGCAGGAAGGCAACATCTCAAGGACACTGCTATCACTATGGGATAGTAGGAAGAGCATATTACCACAGCTCCCGCCACCTTCTGCACTGTGCTGTCAACCTGAGCTGGACTTGCCCAAAGTATTAGAAACAAGTAGTGCACCTCCAGCCTCCAGTCCTGCTGGTGCCAGCCAGACCCTGAACTACTGCAGAGGATTTCTGTCTGTACGGGCAGAAGCTTGGGGCTGCTTGCAGAAGGTCCAGCTTTTGTCAGTTTTGTCCCAGGCCTGGGTCTCACCAGCAGAAATTAGCATCTTCGAAATCACTCATTCTATATTGGTGTCAGGAGCTTCCTGTGTACAAAAAGGAAAAGCAAGGTCACTGAAAGAAAGGACAGCAGGAAGATCAGGGGAAAGTTCTCCTTCCAGCATGACCTCAGTGTCAAAATCAAAGAGGCAGTGAGGCAAAGACCCCAGGAGCCCTGGACTGAATTTTTCAGCCTCTACATGCTGGAGAAATTGTTCATGAGCACAGGGCAGGCTCAGAGGACAATCCCAAGCCACTGAAGTGACTACAGAACTGATTGTTGTTACAGATAGTGCAAGGTTGGGTCAAAATTAAGATCAACCACAAGGGTAGTCTCTTTTGGCTTGCCCCAGGAAATCTGTGGATGAAAGTCTCTAAAGAAGGTTCCAAACCCTACAGCACGTAAGAGAAAAAGAACAGCAAAACGTAGTCTGACTTTTCACCTGAATATAAGGGAATGGAGATAATGCTTAGGTCCTAAGCAATAGAGGTGACTACAGCAGTAAGTCCTGGGGAAGAAAAGAGAGCAATGCTGGGTGATTGCTGGAGAAGCAGAACTGGCAAAGCATTGAAAAAACATCTCTCAAAGCAGAAGGTTTGAAAGGGACAACAATTTAGCACCGCCTCTATAAGCCACACTTGGCAGCAACAGGCTGGTGGAGAGTCATTTTGGGAGGCTGTTCATGGATTTTCTGGAACCAATCTATCTTGTGCCCATATCATTGCTGTAAGGGCTGCAGTTCTGCCCTTTTACACTCATGTGTGCCTCACACCCAGCTAAGGTGTAGGCAGACTCTAGCAGATGGACTACTTGGCTTTGTTTGTGGTATCTCATACCTCACAGCCACTGTTCTTTCCAGTATCTCTTCCTACACCAGTTCTTCCCCTTCTGCTCCAGATCCAGAAAGGTGTCTCAGAAGACAAATTCAGCACTGGCAGCCTGTTCTCCAGTATCCCGTGCTGCCTTACTCCACTCTTTAAAAGGCTTTTTTTTTTTTTTTCTTACTGTACAACCAAGTATGAGAAAGGAGCTCTCCAAACAGTGCAACCAGAATCTTTGCATCCAAGATTTCTTGGTGAAACACCAAGCATAGCTCATGCTACTGTGCCTGGGGATGACAACAGAACTGGGTTAGGTTTTAAGCCTCTGCACCATAGCAGTTTTTCCATCATAAACTGTATCACAAACATCAGAATAAAAGCAGGTCTGTTAAAAAGCTGTCTTCAAAATCTGTATGTCAAAAAAAAAAAAAAAGAAATTTTTCCTCCTTCCCCACCCCGTGCTGCTTTTCAGGCAAGGCACCTTCCAAATTTGCTTTTTATTGCATAGTCTTCTTTGTGGAGCTTTGGCAACAGGAAGAAAGGGCAGTGTAGGGGTTTTCTGGGTAATTACAGCTTTAGTAACACACTGCATAACCAAACACCGAGCTGCAGAAGACATTAGCAGACAAAATAAATGCATTAATTAAACCTCAAGTAAAACTCAAGTCATTCAATGATCTGTGCACATGAGAAGAGTACTTTATAAAAATGAATGAAACAAGTGTTATTGGGAAAACTACAGATTTGCTCCTCTAACAAAAAATATATACCTTGGCTTCCCAAAGAAAAGTTTTCTTCACAGTTCAGAAATCACTCAGGCTAGCCTCATGCACTGAGAGTGTAAATCAGGTTTTCTCCACTTTGAGGGCTTACACTCTTGAAACAGTCAGATCTAATAGCTAATCCTTAAAGCAACCTTATACATTTCTCTTAAGACTCATAATCACTAATATTGAAAAAAAAAATTACTTTGGAGTGAAACAAAGAACAACTAAAATAAGCAAAAACTGACTTTGGTAAACTGCCAAGTGGCATTACCATTACACTGATCCAGAGAACATTAGTTTCCAGCAGTACCACCGCTATAATCTCATCTTCATCTGTTTGTTTTGTTCCACCTCATGGCTTTCAAGGACAGCCACACATCAAAGTAACTCACGGAAATGGTAATGGAGGAAGAAATACTGAGCCACAAATAGATCGTAGACAAGCACATTTTTTTTCTGGGATACTTTCCCAAGAGCTAAGGCTGTTCAGCTCAATGGGGATGGGATGTGACCCCAGTAAACCCATGATCTGCAGCCCACGTACTATGCAGACAAGTTTCACAGCTTTGGTCATTCATTCCCACACGTCCAAAACTGGCCCTTGCACTACACTGGCTCCCAGTCTCTCCTTAGCTCTTTTCCCTTACACATGCAGAGCTGTGTGTCAGACACCATGGAAATAGGCCTTTTCTTACTCCCAATACAGAAAGGCTTCTACCTTCTGGGCTCCCTGGAGGACCATAGCTTCAAACACATGCCTACCCTGAGCCCCAGCTTTGAGACACCTGCAAAAGTCTTTTAACCTTGACTTCTAGAAAACATTGAGCATGAATTGTCCCTGTAGGAATCACCAAGGAGCAGATGCCAATGGAGAAGGATGAATCCAGGCTTTGGCATACATTTACACCTTTGCTCTCAGTCTTAGGTGTCACAATGTAGAGATAATGAAGCTGGTCTCTAGCTGTAGGAGGGTAGGAGGGACCTCTGCAGATCTCTAGTCCACCATTTCTCTCAAGGCAGCATTAGCACCCAAACTAGATTGGATTAGTCACAGCTTTGGTTAGCAGAGTCTTGCAAATCTCCAAGGAAGGAGATCTCATCCTCCTGCCCCCAGTCATCTGCCCCAGGGATGTTCCTGAAACTCCAGCTCAACCTTCCACACCTCAGCTTGTGGCCATTGCATATTTTTATGTTGTCTGGCACTACCTGACAGCCACATAGTCCATGCAACTGCCCTTCAAGTTGCTGGTGTAGGAAATAAGACAGCAATCATAAACTGAGGTATATTAATAAACTTTATTGTTACGAAAACTATTCTTTACCTGTCAGAGGTGAGAGTAGGACAGGGGTTCAGGAAAAAAAATATTAGCGTTGAGTGAGCAATGATTTAAAGTAGCTAAACATTGTGACAGGTAATCTGCATACACACAAAGTATTTTATATGTATTTAAGCATCAGCTGTTGGAAAACAGCAAAGTTTTATTTTCTACACAGGAGGAAGAAAAGATAAACCTGCGCAGTCTGTTAAGCACCTCTATTATAGTATGAAAACAGCACAGCAAGAGAGATTGTTTATTTAAAACAGCTTAACTGTAACATAACACCCAAATCTTATTAGCTGATAATGAAAATGTTTTGGGCATGAATATCCATTTTAAACATGTTTATGTCACACTTCACAGAAAGGCCAAAAATTAATGTTATACCAAAAGAATTTTTCAAAGTACAATTATCTTGATTCTTGGAGCAAAGAATGTTCCTATTAAGTTTACCACCTGGGGTTTACATTTCAAATTTTTGATACTTGGTTTGCTTGGTTTTTTTTTAAACTAGGTCCCTCACAGATTATATCAGGAGGTGCATTAAAGGGATCTTATAGCTACTGGACATAATGCCCACTAGCCTGCTTTCCCCCCCACTAACCTTCCAACCCTAATTCTCCAAAGACCATGTGGCAAGTGTTTTTGTGTCTGGCTAGCCTGCTGGTCTCATTGCCATATTTCTCTCTGTTTAACTCCATGACTCATGTCTCTCCTCTTGCAGGCTTTTCCTCAGAGACAGCGAGAAAGGAGCATATTAAAAAAACAGACTAACCAATCTCATTGCAACAGTCACACAGAAAATTCATCATTTTCCTACACCCCGGAGCTTGCTATTTCCCTCCTCATTTTCACCAGCTTCTCAAGCCTATTTGTTGACATTCTTACAGCAATCCAATGCTCTCTGTGAGCAGATGGCATCAAGTTCTGAAGTCTTACACATGCCATGTTACATTAAGCCCTGGCTGACTCAAAGCTATTCCTGGTGTGATATTATTGACTTTCTCAGAGTAAGCAGTAAACCCATCCTTGGAGTTTTTCAGGCGGTTATATTAGCAAGAGCAAGCAAACATGTAAGCCAGATTTTGTTGGATGCTAATCTGTTTACAAAGAGTGTATCTCAACATCTTATTTCTTCAAAATGCATTTAAGAGAGGAAACAGTTTATCTGCTAATTCCAAGCATATTTTTTCATTCAGTCCTCTGCCCAAAGAGTATGGTTGGCTTTCTCCTCTCATTATTGCCAGAAAGACTCTTCATTTCTTGTCCTCCACCTCTTTCCCTAGCCAAATTCTCCTCTTTTCTCCCTCGTTGCCCCAACAGACATACAGATCATTGTGATCTGCTCAGTCCTCAGCTCCCAAACTTTCATCCCACTCGGCCTTTGGGTAGTAGCCTTCACTCATTCAGCCATCACTGTGCAGAAAAGAATTTCATTGCTCCTTCAGTTGCTGTCTGTGAAAGATACCCACAGGATATATCAGCATCAGCGAGGTCTGTGTTTGCACACAGAAGAAAGCAGCTCTAGTTGGCACCTACCACAGCAGAGATACCTCTAAAAAAGGCTCAGCAAATAGTTGAGTTACTTGAGCAGACGACAACCAGGAATAAGCCTGTATGTAGCAAGGAAGTTATCACAGCTCTGGATGGGACTGCTTCTTTCCCCATCAAGTGCCAGCTCAGATTCTGCACTTGCCTGCATTTTTTGCACAGGAGTCACCAAATGTAATGCCTTTAGGAGCCAGGCATGCTGAAAGAAGAATACACCACTCCTCTGCCCTACTGCAGTTAGTGCCTTACCAGTGATGCAGTTATAACCATGTTGTGTTTGACCTGATGAGCCCTGGCCAAGGCTTTGCATGCCAGATAAGCATCTAGGCCTGGGCTTGTACCAGCTGCACTGAAACGGAAGTGATGAAAAGATAGTGAAGCTCCATATAGAGGAACGTGTGCAGCCAGGACAGGGTTGGAGAACAACAAACCTGTATTTTTCAGGTGTACCCTTTGAGTCTGCTCCATGATTACCATATTCCTGAACTTGGGAATAAGAAAAGCTTTTTGTCTCCACCACCTGGAGTTTGCATTGTGTCACATAGTACCAAAAATTGGTCTGTGCTGCTGTAACAGAAGGTGAAAACAGATGCACCAGTTTGCACAGAAGAGTGCAGAAGGGAGCCAGGGCAGAGTCCAACATCAACAGCAGCAGCTACTCCTAGCACATTAGCACAGGCTGAGCTCCCAAGCAAGGATGCATCACTGATGGCCTGGGGCTGCAGGATGTGTCTAGGGCCCCTCAATGAGGCTGGGGCAGGGGAAATGGTCTTCTTGCCTGCAGACGGTGGGTGCTTGTTGAGGAGCTGCAGGAGGAAGGTGGGAAGTCTGCACAGCATCAGAGATTATGAAAAAGAGGACAGGATCTTCTCCAAGACCTTACAAGAGCCTGAACACCCAACTGCACAGACATAGGAGCATTCAGAGTCTGTACTCATTGGGTTGGTAAAAGAAGACTCCCATGATGGAAACGTCTGGAAGCAGGTGCCTTCTGGAAGGAGGAAGGCTGCTGCTTCACCTGCAGATCAGCAACTACAGAACGGATTTGGTGCTATGGTTTCAGATGAGAGGCTGGAAGCTCTATGGAACATGGAACATGCGGAACATGGGGAACAAACATTAGGAATTACAAGTCTGTGCAATTACAAGACTATGATCTCATTTGGATCACGGAGACATGGGGACTGCAGGCTCATGTGCGCTCTCTGATATGCCTGGAAGGCTGTGATGGATAGATACAGCTCTTTAGGCAGAAATGGCCAGAACAGCAAGGATCGGGAGTTGCCTTTTATGTGAGAGAGAAGCAGGAATGTAGGAAGCTTTGCTTTGGGATGGATGATGAGTCAGCTGAGAGCTAATGGAGCAGGTCCTGAGCAACCTGGTTTTGTTGACCTTGTTTTAGGACTTGGACTAGACAATCTTCAGAGATGCCTTCTTTGACTCTCTGATCCACCAGCACAATTTCCTGCACATTTGTCTTGGAAAAAGTTCACATACAGAAAACAAGACTTAGCTTCCCCACAAACACAGCATGTGTGAACCTTAGCCTCCTTTTCTCCCCTTGTTCATAAGCTTTTTCTTCTCTTTGACTCTATTCTTCTCAGAAAGGGAGAAAATTAAAGAACATGCTGTACCTGCTGAAAGAGAGGACTCCAGGGGACCCACTAACCATACAAATCTAGGCATATCATACAGAGTCCTGCAAATGACAAAGGACAGTACGTGTTCAATTAATTTGCTCAGTCTCAGAGAGTGTTCCTACCCAACACAAAGGTCATTAATCATAATGACCATGCCATGTGCAAACAATACTGCCTATTACACAAATCACACATATCTACAGTTTTACAGTCAGTTTTCAGAAGTCATTTTGGGAGCCACCACATGTTCTTGTCTGGCTAATGCACCATAAGAGTTATTTACAGGTTGTTCCTTCTTATGTTGGTCTTCACTTTTCTGTATACAGTATGTACCTACTGCTCATTGTGCAGGAGGCATGTTACGGTGAAACTAACTCTCCTTGTCAATAACAAGGCAGAGGAGTCAGCTAACAAGTCCTATTCTCCAGCAGCATTCAAGTAAATTTCTTCCACCTAATGGCTTTTGGGCAAAATAGACCAAAAGAACAAAGTCACCAACTCCCAGTTCAGACCCAGGAGCTTAGCATGGGTAGGTATTTTGGAAAGCTTTTATGATTTGGGGTTCAGTGAAAACAAATGATGCAATATTTGCTGTTTAGACTTAACTGCTAGCCCAACACACACAAAATGGTAGCAATTTCACCTCACATATGTTGGCCCCTGAAAAAAATGAACCATGATGGACAGACATCTCTTCATGAGAGGGGCAGGGAAGGGGAGTTAGTCAGAGTTATTTGGCACAAAAAGTTCTATGGTACTCACCATGCTGAGAGAAGATAAGCTCATGAATCCCTGTCTGGTACAGTTGTACCTTCAGGCTCAACAGTTCCTAGCCAGAAGGAACTTCTGGGAAGGTCCTTCAAAGTGAAAAAAAAATGTTTGTGCACTTCATTTCTTCTGGCCACTGTCAGAAAGACAAGACCTGGTCCACAAGAGCTTCATTTCCTCAATATCTTTCTTCAACAACAACAGTCCCACAGTACCTGAATGAGGAGAGCAGAACACATCCAAGTGAGAGTAACCACAGACACCAGAGAGACACATCTGTAGTGATGAGAGAGGTTCAAGGTCAGGCAGGGAAGTGAAATCAACTAAGATCAGGATCAGCAATGTGAGTGGCATCCCTCAGGGGCTGTTATTGGGACTGCTGCTATTTAATGTCTTTGTCAGCAACATGGACAGTGGGGTCAAGTGCACCCTCAGCAAGTTTGCCACACCAAGCTGTGTGGTGCACTTGACACACTGGAGGGAAGGGATGCCATCCAAAGGGACCCTGACAGGCTTGAGAGGTGGGCCCGTGCTAACCTTATGAAGTTCAACAAGGCCAAATGCAAGGTCAACACATGGGTCAAGGCAATCCCAAACATAAATACAGGCTGAACGATGAGCAGATGGAGGGCAGCCCTGCAGAGAAGGACTTGGGGTTGTTGGTAGATGAAAAACTGAATATGAGCCAGCAATGTGCACTCGCAGCCCAGAAAGCAAATCACATTCTGGGATACATCAAGAGAATCATGGCCAGCAGGTCGATGGAAGTGATTCTCCACCTCTACTGTGTACAGCTCTGGGGCCCTCAGAATAAGAAAGACATGGACCTGTTCAAGTGGGTCCAGAGGAGAGCCATGATGATGATTAGGGTACTGGAGTTCCTCCCCTAGAAGGACAGGCTGAGAGAGTTGAGGTTGTTCAGCCTGGAGAAGAGAAGGCTCCAGGGAGACCTTATAGAAGCCTTTCAGTACCTAAAGGGCACCTACAGGAATGATGGGGAGGGAGTGAATGAGGTAAGAGTGAACCCAGATCTGAATCTCTCCCTGTGCCTTGCATAGATCCTCTGCTGCAGTACTATCTTAGCCAACTTGTACAGCTTAGAGAGAAAAAAAAAAGATGGTTCTTAAGAGAAGGAAGTCCAGGAAAACTATTCACCTCACTTGTCCTGTCCCACCTCTTCCCAGAGGGGTGAAGTTATCCTGCTTTGAATAGCGATAATGATATTTTGAGAGTTCTCTGAGGTTCCTTTTATTATTAATGTATCAAAAAAGAAGTGTGAGAACTTCAAAGAGAGAAGACTGCAGGGCTGAAGGGACTAATTGGAGACAGATGGTCAGATATAGGCTCTTAAAAGCATGGAGATCAGCTGAGAACATCAGCCATTTATCTGAAAATAGCCTGAAATACTGAAAGGGGGAAATCACATCTTTCACTGTCAGTTCCTTGAATCCAGCTGCAGTCTCCAGTTGTAAAACCCAGCACAGCGCAGTAAATATGAATATGGTCATAACTAGCACAGGACAACAGACTTTATGCTGACCTGCCAGTACAGGGTCTCGGAGAGAAACCTATGAAAGATTCACCTTCTGTTGTTATTCCCTACTTCAGCCCACCATTGCCATTTTTGCCTGTAAGCTTATAATACCCACCTAAGTCTTCATTCACTTTTCTTTTAATTAGCTTTTTTTTCTGGATCTGTTCAAAATTACTTTAAAATGAACAAAAGCCGTCACCTCTCTTCTGCTCTGAGCCTAGTCACAGCATGAGGGGAGCAGGGGAGAGGGAGGAGTCACTTGCAAAAGCAGCCAGCCATGAAGCAAGCCCCAGATGCCTCTCAGTGCATGGCAGCAAGGTTACTTCCAGCATGCTTCACAATAGCCTTTGCACCGCATTTGGGTCTCCTCCAACCTGAAGTTAACTTAAGGGCACTGCTTCAGGCCACACAGTTTTCATTTGCTGTCACATGAGCTCGCTCTCTCCCAGGGATCCCCCAAAATTTCCCACTTAAATAAAGGCAAGCACAGCCTTAGCACATTGTGTGGCTTTCTGGGTCTCAGAAACCAGTTAGACACAACTCTACACACTGGCTTTCCATTTAGCTATAAATTTTCCATGCATTTCTGTTCTCCTGCACATAACCTTTCTTATGCTGGGACTCAGCTGAAATACTCCAAGACTATTTGGCATAAGCCCAGAAGCCTCATGTGAGTTGTCCATGTGAAATATTCAGCCATTTAGATTGCAGTGCTGAGACTTTCAAACCTTGATGCTCTGTGCTTTCCCAGAGGGCCCAGCCCTGGAGCAGGTCACAGTTGTCTGTCTCTGTCTGTACCTCCTTCTCAGCAAAGCTGCACCCTGCTATCCCTCACCACCGCAACCCCCACAGCCTGATTCAAAGGGTCTGCCCAAACCTGCCACATCTGGTCATTGGAGAAGGGGAGACACCAGGCCAGTGTTGACTCATCATCCACCAGCCAAGGGAAGCACTTCCCAGGTGGATTAAAACCCAGCCTCGTGGGCAGTACAGTGTGCGTGGAGGCTATGATAGCCCTCAATGACCCCATAACCTCCCTGTCCCAGTTACCATTCTGGCCTCAACCATGAGCAGAAGGCTAGTGCTGCATTGAGGCAATTGTGCAGTCTGGGACAGATGATGTGGCCTCACTCCTCCAGAGGAAGGTCCCTTCTGCCCTCTCCACCCCCAGCCCTGCTGCTATTCCATGCAGACAACACTCATACAGCAGCAGGGATCGCACAGATGCCCACATGCCACTGCCAATGTCTCCAGCACAATGCCCGCTACGGGAGAGCAGGATCTCCAACAGCACTGCTGCAGAGTCAGCAGTAACCCCAGAGGAGTAGCCCTTGACTGCTGCAAATGGCACTGATACTTCATGCTGTAGATGGGACAATAAATCCTGGGCTAATGCAGATTGTTAAAGCAGCAGCCATCACTGATGAAGCAGCACAGCTTGCATCCTGAAAGACTCACAGTGAGAATGTAGTTTCCTAGCTGCCACATTTAGGGGGCCCGGGGGGTCCAGATAACTAGGCTGTTACAGAAAACTTAAAATAACAGTGGACAAACCTTACTCCAGTATCCCTGCTAACTCCCAAGGCTTTCTTTCCTCTGCCTTATATTTCCTTGGCATGTTCTGTACACGTGCTATGCTCCTGCCTTGCTTCTCCTGTGTTTAGTACAAGGGGCTTGTAATCCATCCCAGAATTTCATAAGCAGCATCTGTTAAGTTCATAAATCAAAACCATCCTGGTGGAAATCTAGCTCTTTGTGGTACATAAGACACACTGGAAAATTCTGTGCATTGAATTGGTCCTCTTATCTCATACCACACTGAACTTAGGGAAGTGATGCCAAGCCTTTGAAGCTAGGAGGGTGAAGAGCCAAATATGAGAAAGACCACTTTTAGGAAAATACTGCCACAGCACACGCGGGGAAAGAAGTCAGAGCTCTTTCTTGGAAGAGATGCTGTGCCTTCCTGTTTGATGCTAATGCCTCTGCCATCAAGATTTTTCTTCCCTCTCTCTCCTTCTTCAGTGTTTCACATTTGTTTGAGACCTTCTGCCATCAGACTTCCAATAGCGTTAATTTCTTCCCAAACACTGCTTGTCATGCTTCTTTTTGAAGCTCACGTTAAGGATGTGACACAGCTCTGAACTTTTTTTTTCTTCTTTTGGGGGTGTGGGTTAATCAGCAGATTCCATATCTTTGCTATTAAAATCCATCAGACAACAAATGAATCTAGGTAATGAGACAAGACTGTCACTTTGTAGGAAATCAATGTCATGGTGTTTTAGAAGCAAAATCCACTTACAATTACATTACAAGAAAGAATGTATCTGGGCCACATATTTCAGTGCTGGTAATGCAAAACATTGCCCTCCCAAGACGTGCACAGTCAAACACCAGGTATACAGCAAGTGCAGAAGATGAACATGAGTACACATTTTAAGTTTGGAAGATATGGTGCTAGACTGCACTTACCAGGATTTTTGTATAAAGGCTTCCTGGTTTTTGTAGTTTACCAGTCATACTCAAAGTTTTAACTGGAAATGGCTCATAGTTAATCTCATTCCACAGATCAGCTGGACTTGTCACCTTGTTGCCATAACTACAGCAAGATACTGACTCCACCTCGGAAGTGCCTGCTCTGTATTGATCTACAGCTCTTTCAACAAATCCTCCATGAAAACCATTATAGTACCAGGCTATGCATTCCCCTAATGAGGAATAGAATTTTCCTAAGCTGATTCTAAAAAGCATCATGTTAGGAGAACAGAAATCCAGTGGGTTTGAAGACCCAAGATGTTTCTCCTCACCAGTCTGTTTGCCACTTTTCCCGTTTGTGATCTCTACACAGCAAAATATAAGCTACAAAGATGCAAGTGCACACAAAACACAAGCAACTGACCACAAAGACCTATGCCTTTACTGGCCCCCCACAAAACCATCAGCAGTACTTAAATGAACATCATGAGCAGTCCCACCTGTTCCCCCCTTCCTCTCCAGCTGATGAGGACTGAAAATCACCAGGTGAATCAGGTTTAATATGAGGTCAGGCCAGGCCGAAATGCAGACACAGAGCTCAGCCAAAAAAAAAGTGCACTGATCAGCGGTCTGCTTACACACAGTTGGACTCTTTTATCCTGTCTCCTACCCATTCTCCCAAACTTGTTTCACCCAGATTTGCTTTCCCTGCCCTTGGACCTTCCCTCAAACATCCCATAATGTGTTGTACATTCCTACAATCCCCTTTAAACATCCAATGTAAGTTTTACACATCCCCACAAGCCTCCTGAAATGTCCCATCATAACTTTGCTCTTTCCATGAGACCCACGATAATCTTCTTTCCCCTTTTTTTCAGTTACCAGGCTCATGACTGAGAATTAAGCACTAAGTTTGCCTTGGTCAAAACCCATACTGGGAATGTTAAAAATGTCCCAGAAACAGTGATGGAATAGGTCTGGAAGCATTGCCTTACATCATTTCATTTATTACTCTGCTTACGTGGTCTCTGGGTCTACAGCAGCCTGAGAGTTTCACATCTGAATCGAGCTGGGAGACAGAGGGTGTGGATGGCCATCAGAGAACTTCCTGGCACTCCCAAGGGTAGCAGGTGTGTTCCTGTGTCACTGTAAATCAGCATAGCCACAATGAAATCATGGAGCAAGCTCTGGAGTAAACTGCTGTGTCTTCAATAGCATCTGGGCACCAAGAGTCAGCTGCTCTGTGGCCCAGCTTGCCTTCCTACCAAAGCTGCAGGGCAGAGGTACACCAGGCAGTAATGGACACCACAACCACACACCTCATCTGTCCCCGCAGAAGGCCAAAGCCTGTTTTCCTGTATCATCAGCCACCAGAAGCAGAGTTCGCCATCCCACAGTCAGTGAAAGTGTATGGTACAGCTTGTTATTCCTAGGACACTCCACTTCTTCCCCTCAGCTCAATCTTTCTGACTAGTAGCATGATTTTGGCTGGAGTCCTCCATCCCAGAGGCAAGATGTTGTGCAAACTGGGATTCAAGAGGTGGTTGCAGGCAGGCTGAGCAAAAGCAAAAGTGGTGGCTCTCAACCTTCTGGCCACCTGCTGCCTCTGTCACACAAGACACACTGTGACAAGCAGATAAAGCATTTCTTTCCTTCCTGCCTTCATTCCCAAAAGTGACAACCATCTCAGGACATTCCCAGCTTCATGGCCCCTGGGTATTCATGGGTCAGCAAGCACACTCCTCCAGAAAAGCTGCCTTGACCTTGGTACCTGCTATGGAGAACCCCAGAGACGTGCTTGGGGCAGGCAAAAGTCCCAAATGCTGATGCTAAATCTCCATTCTGATGCTAAACCACAGTTCATCTACCTCTCCAGCAGCCCTTCTTGCTTCTCCAGCCTCACGGTACAGCCTGTGGTTTCCCACATCCATCAGATTGAACTGCTTGAAATTCAGCTACAGCTGGCAGATGGAGATGCTGTGCACATGGATTACAGGCTTCCAGTTAATGGCATAAATCATCATCACCTCTTCCTCTTGCTAAGCAATCACAGTTAGAATGCTATGAAAGGGATACAACCCTCCACATGTGTACCCTTTGCAGACCCTGGCATTTGGATTGTCCTGGCCTCTTCCTAGCAATGGCAAAATAGTAGTAGATGGCTTAGTACAATACTACACAAGTTCCTCCTCACTGCTTACTCAGCTCCTTGCCACCCATTTTCAGTCTATCTTGGTGGCAGAGTTCATTTTTGTTTTGCTACAGAAGCAACCATAAAGAACCTTTGAAAGTCCAGAACAGGGGTCAGGGTCTTTTCCTCTTTCAGATTTCCTGTTGTTATTGTTGCTTTGCTTGTGTTGTTTTTCCGAGCCAAATATTCTCTAAGAGATATTCTCAGTACCCTTTGTGGCAGCATGTAATTTTGCAAGTCACTTAAAGTTAAGTCTTTAGAGCTGCATGTCTACTCTCCACCCTTCTGCAAACCTCCAGCCAGACTCACCAGATGGCCTGTGAAATGGGCTGCAAAAAATGCAAAAGCTTTGTTGGTTATTAGCCACGCTGTTATGGAAGGCTAACAGCCTGGGTGAGGAACCGTTTGCCCACTTCATGGAGCAAACACAACATTATTGCAACAGGCAGTAACTGCAGCAGCACCAAGCATGAGGCTGCCTGTTCCCTGCAAGACTGACAGTAATAAGGAAAGTTGCATCTTCAGGCGCAGACACAAACAAAATCCCAGCAAATGGCAGGGTACAGGGAAGCATCTCAGCTTTTCCCCAGACTCGTCTATCATATGCAGCTGGGCTGAAGCCTGAAGAAGAGGACTGTCATTTCACAGAACGGAAACTGAGGAAAGAAGAGGTGGGTCAGCCCCCTCAAAATATGCACATGACTTTATCTTAGGGTGTATTCACCAAGCACCCAGCATGGTCTGCGCAGATGAGGTAACAGTGCAAGGCAGAGCAGCTGGGACCACCCAGGGTGTCTCCTGGGCAAGAGTGGCCCTGTGCATTTGATGTTTAAAATCAACTTCTTCCTCGATGGTCCCGGTTACCTGGAGCCTCCTATTAAAGAGGCTTTGCTATAAGCAGCCTTTGGAAAAGACCCCGCTGATTTGTTGCCATCAGCCTGAAGACCATGCAACATTCAGAAGGACTATAAGACTTTCTTTTCTTAGGTCTTTCTTGTGCCACAAAGACTGATCAATTTAGTGTAAGCACTAAGAAATATAGCTACTCCTCTGCAGTGACATTTTGGACCTGTGCTTTGGATAAATCTCTTCAGAGAACATACAGAATCATTAAAAAAACAGATACAAACCACAGCCAGTGCAAAGAGTTCAGTGTCTTTGGAGGACAGGCTCAAGGAAACATTTTCCCTGATGAGACGACCTGAGTGTCCTCCGCCCAGCACAGACAGTAGGCAAAGGCACATCATCGAAGTAGGTACATGCATTAGGATTGAACTCAGGACAGGAGTCCTGATCCTGTAAATTGCCTCACACAGGCAGGCTGCTGTCCTTGTCCAGAGCCCATTGCAGGATGGGCACTCCCTTGTACAGCAAGGTGAACTGGTTCAGGGAGAAGACACAGATCAGTTGTCACCATTGATGTCACTGTTTGAGGTCCTGGAGGCAGCCATCCCTCTTCCAGCAGATTGCTCTCAATGCACACTCTGTGCACCTTCTTAACACCAAATGATGCTGTTTGTTTTTCTAGCAAACATTTGCAGCCCTCAGACTTCCTTTGCGCAGGGCTTTGCACCGCGACTGAATTTAGATCAGCTGCCTGCCACGATCAATGAGTAAAACTAACCACTGCTGTCCCCCTGGAATTTCCTGCTGTCAGCCTTTTGGCTGCAAAGGAGTCTCTTTGGGCCAGATGCTGATGTTTTTATTCACAGCTATTTCCTCTCCCACAGCTTCCTGCAGGCACAATGTAATACCCATTTCTGCTTCTGCACCTCCAATAGCATCTGACTTCCTTACAGCCCAAATGAAACCTTGGGGTCTGATCATGCAGGAAAAATCACCCAGAAAGATGAATGAAACCCCACACAGGCTCATGCAAGCAAGCCACCTTTTTCCTGGAAGGTAACTTGTAACAAAACAGGATTTGCCCCATCTCCCTGAAACAACATGTGTCCCCAGTGCTGAATCTGCCTGCATTTAACTTCCCAGAACTGTGTCAGCATGCCCTCTGTCGTCAGAAGCATCCTATTTGTCATCTGCAGATGAAGAACCATTTAGCTGCTAATGGTAGCAATTTCTGCTTCTCTGATGCTGATGTTCGTCCAGCCACGGGCAGCCTGAGGCTTTGGCACAGCAATGCTCCTTCATGACTGCCCCAACAGAGCAGCACCCACGTGAAACGAAACACTCCCAGTTTACCAGCTAAATTTAATTAGTGCAGAGCAATGACTCAGAATTGCTTGCTGAGCTAAAGGTCTGCAGGGTCAGAGACCCATCGCTGTCTACACAGACTATTGTGTTTGCAGCAATATCTCCATGCTTAGCTCTGGTCTAAACATCTCCTGGCTATCCTCTTTCACACTCCTCAGAGGGGTGTGTGCATCGTAGCACTTGTTTTACCCCAGGAACGTCTAAGTCAATAGCTCTGTGTCACCCTCACCTCTGTGAAAGGTGGAGATGCTCAAGATGTGAGTCAGGAGGCTGAATTCCTTTTCCATGCCCTCTCTAGGCAGAGAAAGGCAGGCACTTCTCAAGACTAAACCACAGGAAAGGCATGAGTCTGGAGGCACCCCTCCTCTCCCCATCCTGAGCAGGATGCTCAGGGCAAGGCTGGAACATCCAGCACAGGACCATGTCTGGGTTTAGCATTTTAGCATCAGTAACATCATAGGGGTTGTGATCCTCTTCTTTTGCAGGAATTAAGTGTCTTTTTAGACCCGTCATCCTAATGAGATGAACCTGTCTAAAAATAATCATTATAGCCAGTTTTTCAGCCAGTGGAAACAGCAGCAGTTCTCTGTGCCCCACTTCACCCTTGCTAAAGGATTCGTTTATAGCCCGAGTGGGTTGGAAGAGACTTCATAATATCCTCCCCTTAATTAAGTACTCCTCTTGAGAAGCAGGATTAAGTGTTTATGAGCAGCATAGGACTTAAGCTATTTTTCACATTCTACTATACTTTATGTCTTCCTGGACACAGACAGAGGCAGCGATAAAAGTAAGGACCCTACAGGAAGCATTCCTGCCAGCAGCAGAGACCTTACATAGAATAATGTGCATGGACAGATACACATGGTCACACAGAGTCCAACTCATAAATTGCTAGTGCGGTCCCCATGGTTTGGCATGGGACAAGTGACAGTCCCAGACAACCCAACACATGGGGCTTGCAGGATCCTGGGTGTCCCTCTGCAGAAACCATTGCCAGAGAAGAAAGAGATGAGGGGTAGGAGGACATGATTTGCAAATAAACACCTCTCTGAAATTCAGTGACCCCAATATGTACCTAACCGCTGACATTTTAAGAGGAACTGTATAACTAGTGAGTAAAAATAACTTCTTTTAGATCTATTACCCTGAAAAACAGGAAGGGACTTTATTGACTGGTAGTTAAAATCTTATCCCTTTTGGTAGCATATGGCAACCAAGGAACAAGCATTTTTGTAAAGGGTAGAGAAGCCAAACTGCACTAGCATTAACTGTCTTTTATCTTCCTGGGAATGCACAATAAAAGATTCAGATCTTATAGCTGAACTTTGTAAAAGGCACCAGTAATCAAAAGTCAGCATGAAATCTTATCAAACATTAATTTTAAAGCTGCTAATATTTAAAGACCTGCTTTTTGTTTGTCATTTTTATTCTGAGATGTCTCTTTTTAATGATCTGATGGTGAAATGGAGAAGAAAATGGAGATTAAAATGGAGATTAAAATTACCCAGAGGTTCTCTTGAAGGTTGCTCAATGTAACTATCAAAAAGATGCTCTGTGCTGCCTGTGCATGTGGGTCAGAGTGAGTTTTGGGCATGGGGTATTTTTCTCAACATGGAAAGATTGAAAGATGAGAAGGAAAACTGCAGAAGGGATGGAAAAATTACAAAAATAACCAGTGCACCTAGTACCATGCTCAGTTTGAATCAGGACACTGTGCATGGGTAAAAGCCCACTCCAAAGGCCATCAGCAACTATGCAAAGGCTCTCACAGTATTGGAGGAGAAGGGGAAGGTCACAAATTGGTTTGGAGCCACTGCTTGTTGACAAAGATGAAACAGCCACTACACTTGACCTTTCAGGATCTGAGTTTCACTTCTGCTGTTCTTTTCAAGGCATTATTCAGCTGGGCAGATGTCTCAAACCTTCACAGAGAGAAGAGTTTCATCTTTCTCTCCATCCCTTACAGCCCTTTATGGCCTTATTGGGGAATGAATTCTGCCACGTCCAGCAAAAAAAAGAGTTCTCTGCAGCCAGCTAATTTAAACCTTCCCAAATGCATTTTTACTTTTATTAAACAAGCCTTTCCTATGACACTTCCAGAAGAGTCCAGATCTTGCATTCATAAAGCTAAGATATTGCTACGAATAAAAATAAATAGACGGCAATTACTAAGGAATTACATTTAGACCAAAAATGTCTGAATTTATTACCCTCTGAATCTGTGCAGCATAAAATGCAGCAATACAGAAGTTTAAGGAGAAGAGGTGGGCAAAGAAACTTCTTTTTCTTTTTAATGATGTAGCCAGGAACAAGCTGAGCTCAAATAATAACTGAAATCTGAAGCTGTAAGTGAAGAACGCCTCTAAGTACAGAGCTCACGTACAGATAACAGAGGAATACAGCAAGCAGTACAATGCAAATAGACCAGAGACAACTACACATTAAATGAGGACACCAGGCTGGGAAGGATCCTGTTGGAGAGCTACCTTCTGTTAAACGCTCTTTCCACTGAGGTACCCAGGCTTTGGCTACAAAGCCTTGCCGCAGGTCAAAGCTCTTTGCTTTGACTGTTGAGTGTTAATTCATGTGGGTTGTCCTTGAAGGGTGGACAAGGTTATCAAGCCCAAAAGTACTTCCAGAGGTATTTGGGTCCCTCCACCTTCAGGAAGTAAAATGAACTGTCCTGGTGTAAAAGCATTCTTCCACCAGTATCACTGCATTTCTGCCTGTGGGCACTGTACTGTAACTAGTAATGTGAACCAAGCAATGGTACGCTCCCAGGCCATTTCCAGATTAATAATGCCAGCTTCTGACACTGTGTGTATTCTTTTAATACTATGTTGCTAAAATACTGTAGAAAAAGTAATAACAATAATAAAAAAAAAAAATAAGAGCACCTAAAAGCAGGGAAATTTTAAATGACAGCGTAAGTTATTTCTGAATTTATACTCTCTGAAAACCTCATCTGACTACTGTGGAAATATGAGGTAAATATTTCTCTAAAATGAGAATGGTTTCCTGGTTAGCAGTGGGCAGTGCAATAGCTTACAAAAGACACTCTGAAAGAGCTTCCTGTATGAAGATGTCCTTGAAAAATGAAGAACTGTCCAAAACCAAAGATTGCACAGATTATCTTACATCTGCCCCTTTGACTTACCTTGTGTGCACCCACCCTGTTCAGTGGCCGCATTAAGCTGGAGAATGTTGAATTTCAATGAATCTAGCAAACTCTGGCTCAAGCCCCCAGCTGGGAGTGGGAGATGCCTTTATCTTCACTGCTCAGCAGAATGAAGAAAAGTCTTAATTTTGTCCAGAATAAAAATTATTTCCCTGAAATACAGAGTTCAGGTGAGGAACTGGACAACACATTAATCAGACTGCTCTGCTAACTGCTTACAGCCTCCTCTGCCCTTGCTCCCATCCACCTCATCCAGGGATGTGGCTCTGGGGCAACCTGTTGTGAAGTCCTTCAGCTGATTCGTTGAATGCCCACTGCTCAGCTTCTTCAACTTCTTGGTCATGTTGGTTCTTTCTCTTCCACATCTATCCAAACCAACATGAGCTCTGTCCTAGAAGCACTGCTGAAGGGATGCAGCGCTACCCACACATACACACAGGTTGACTGTTTGGAGCCCTTGTATCTCATGCCCTTGCATGAAGTCCCAAAATTCTCCTGCCATGGTGCCTGCAGGTCATCAAAGACATGTCCCCTTAATGTAAGGACTCACAGTGATTAAGAACCCAGTCCCTCGGCAATCAGTCTCACTGGCTGATTACTTTCACTCTTAGAAATCTACATTGTATTTCCAGGTTGATTTTTGCTGACTTCAATTTCCAGACCCTGGATATTACATCTTTAAGAAGCCCTCTAAAACCTCATCTCCCTAGGCAGTCATTTCATCAGACTTCTTTCTGACACAGTAAATAGACTTTCAGTCTTATTTAGGCACCGCAACACAGCAGGGTCCCAGTCCTGGCCCTGCTCCTCTTGCTCCTGTAGTTCTCCTCTAGCTCCAGGAAAAAAATCTAGCTCCCATTTGGCAAGGACTTGGGGTATAAAGGGTCCCATGGCATACAAATTAACCGCAAAAATGTGTTTCATAATCAGCCTGGTATTGCTCTAAAAGCACCTACTCTTACATGGTTATCCTGAGTTGTGTAGGAATCATTTGTAAGGGAACATCTGCTGTTGCAATGGGAACACAGTGGGACAGCCTGAAAGTCCCCTGCTGGCCTTCCCAATGAGATTCTGAGGTTTTGTGGGTTTTTTTGGTTTGATTTGGTTTTTTTGAGGGAGAAAGAGTTACATGCATTGTGAACATGGGTCAGTTTAGCCAATACAGAAGGCAGATGAGAACCGCTGGTTTTCACGAAGGCAGCCTGTATTGCCATGCAGATGGAGCTGAATGTGATACAACAGTGCTTGAGCAGTCCAGCACTTTCCCACCAATCCCCAGGGCAGAACTGGGAGCTCAGACCCCTGGACAGGGTTTTGTGTGTGACAGGACTGACATACAAGGTATCCCAGTAGTTTCACAGCTGGATGCTCAGTTCCCAAAAGCTCCTCATTAACAGCTGTACTTTCTGAATAGCAAAACTAAACAAATCCAAAACAAAGCAAAAAGATTTCCTGTTGACACATGCACACAAGAGCTCTTCATGAACTTGCTCAGTTCATGTACTCAGTTGCTTCTATCCACTTAAACTGATCTACAGAAGACAGACAATAACAGAATTAAATAGGTGCTGACTTACAGGTCACACAGGCCCTGTAAATCAAGAGAAACCCCCCCTAGCTACTGACTCTGGCTTTCTTGCAGTTCTGCAAGAGTTTAGCAGTGTGGTGGCAGAGCTGAGGTCGGACAGACACACCAAGCTATTAGAGGTGATTTACCATTTGATGCTAATTAGATCTAAAGGAAGCTCTAGGATGGAAACTGCATTTGCGTCAAGAGGAGGTTCACTTTGGCTCAGCATCCAAGTGCTTTTGTGAGCATTGCAGTTACCATTCAGTGCCTGGGAGTCCAGAGGGAGGGAAATTAACTCCTTTACTTCTGGATGAATCTTAAAAGGGTCTAGGTTTCTGTGCCAGGCACTTCCTGCTCCAACGCCAATACAACCCCAGGAGAGACCCCTGTCCACAGTGCAGCATGAGACACAGAGGGTTCTGGACCCTCAGCTCCATTCAGAACAGGACTGCAGCTTACAGACTCTAAGTACAGCTCTACTCCACATTTTACTTCTTACCTTGTTGTTTTACAAAGTAAAACATGTTCACACAAGGGAAAAAAAAGATAAATGTTCCCAGTTTTTCAGTGACATAACTGCTTCCCTGATTTTTCATGCAAATGTCTTGGTTCTCTGGCTTTCTGAGGGATGTCTTCTTATAAGTAAGCAGCCTTTGACAAGTGAACATGTGTTTAAGTTAATTAATGAGGCCTTTCAATAGGCAAAGCTGTTGTCATCCTACAGAATGAGGATACCTATGCAAAAGACGTATTTCCACAGGCCAAAGCTACCTTGCCTAAGCCTCCTTAATGCTTGTAAATCTCCAAGTTTGATTTTGTTTTTTTTTCCTCCAAGGTACTTCTGGGCAAATTGGTAGCTGTACCTCACTACCCTGCCAGTGGCATCATCTCTGCTGTCCTTCACCCTCACAGAGTATTAATAATGGATAACTCCTTTCCTCTCTCAGGATCTTCAGCTCAGAGGCCTTTCACTTAAGTGTGTGCTGATTGCATCATGAAACAACACTTTTTCAGTGCCTCAGATATGGCTGACACTCCCCTCACCACTTATCTTCAATGTCAGGAGCCATGGCATTATCCTGACCCTGAGTTCCCTCTGGGCAGCCTAAGTCCGACTTGCGTCCCACCCATCCCCTTTGTCAGCTGAGCACTGCTGGGCACCAGTGTAGTAATAAAGAGATGGGGACCAAACCTCTGGCATAACACCAAGAGAAATTGCCGATGGTGGAGACATCCCATTGCTGTTGTCCCCATCTCTCTGTCTCCTTAGTATGGTGGGGTAGAGATGCTGGGCTGCCCAGCAGCAGGGAGAAGAGAAGAGCAACCTCCCTGAGCATCCAGAGGCTTTTTCTCACACCTCAGTGCTCACTTGAAAATCTCCAGGTCTTTCTGCCTCGCACAGAAAGTCTGCAGTGTCTCAATCACATTTTGCATCATTGCATTACTCATCCTGGAGATGGGTCTTCTCAGTCAGCTTTTGTGACAAAGTAATTATATTCTGTGGGGAAAAGCTGGTTTTGACAGAGAAAGCCACTCACTGATGTCTGCTGAAACTCTCCAAGCCTGACATTCCATTGTCTCAGAAAGGTCAGCAGTCTGAAGAAAGAGAAAGATATGGGAAGATCTGATCACCACAGCTGCTTAGGAGGTTGTAGAGGGTAAGCTTCAAGGAGGTCTGTTCCTCTCCTGCAGCTTTGATCCCATTGGCAGAGATGGCTCCTCATTCTCTAGCACCTTTCACCCTCAGACACAGCAAATCCAATTTGAAGAACCATAGGGCAACAGCCCCACCACTGACACACAGATTCCCACCATACTGATCTTGTACAGAAATTACATCCTTGAGCCAGAACAGGGGCTCTGGCCACTGACCTAGGAGGAATTGATGGAGTTTGGCTGCACCCAGGGGACATCCTGCAAAATGAGATACCACCAGGTGTGCTGGAAACTGAGACAGCCCCAGAGGGAGATCAAAGTTAATACAGAGCTTTAACCCTTACCACATGGTGTCAAGGTTTAGGGTTAGGGCCATCCACTAAATCTGAAACAGACACTCTCTGTTAAACCCTCTTCCTTCCCAAAGGGGAAGAGAAAGGGAATAAGGCAGAGAGACGTGCCAATTAGAAAAGAAAACTAAACCAGCTTTATAACAATAACAATAATAAAATGGAATATATACAAATATATACAAAACTAATATAAAACCCAACCCCTGTGCAATGGCAATTATGTCACCATCACCACTGATGCTGTGGAGCAGGCATGGGGGAAGTCCCAAACTGGACTCAGTGACAGATGGGAACTAGATCCGGGAACACACAGATTGGGATCAAACGCAGAATGGACAGGGTCATCCTCAGACACTGAGCATTGAAGAACAGGCTTGACCCTCCTGGTCCCTCAGCTTTATACTGAATATGACGTATATGGAATAGAATGCCTCGCTGGTCTGTTCAGCATCACCTGTCCCGTTCCCTCCTCCCCATGGATGCAGCCTTTCACTTTCTGCACCCCCAACATGGTACACAAGATCTGGCAGTGACCACGCACACCAACCCTTGATACTAACTCTAAACATGGAGAGTTATCACTGCTAGAAGCAGACTGCAAAAATCTGCTGTTAACTTCAGACAGTGCAGTTAGTTAGAAGAGACAGAGCTGAAAAGTATAATCACTGAACAGAATTAGTTGTGTTCTAACTAAAACCAAGATACATGGGCTGCTCTTTCTTCATTAGCCCGCACACAGCATGACTTATCACAGCTTCCTTGATACACTGCACCAGCCCCGTTTAATGGCAGCACAATCCAAAGCACTCTGTTTTTCCTGGATTTTATATTTGTGTTGTAAAACAGAAAGAAAAAAAAAAAAAAATCACTTAATGTACCGTAAAGAGCTCATTTCACAGGAATATATTTTGGCATCACAAAAAAACATTTTCCACAGAAAATTCCTAACAAGTATCTCCAGCATGGCTCAAATCATTCTGCCAGTTCACAACAGTGAGCAGCACTTGCTCCTTCCAAGTGCAGCAATGCCATAGAACCTGGAGACTAGGTAACCAAGTATCATGTTTTTCACTGACCACCACTGCTCAGCACACAGAGTGCCCAGAAGCATGGAGGCTAGTATCATTTTCCATTTCTTTTATAAAATTTAAGCACAGTTATTCCAACCTTGTTAACGACCTGTTTGCTTCCTAGGCACTAACCAAGCAGGTGTTGTTGGTAACCTAGGTGGAGCTGGTTTTGAGAACTCCCTTTTGTCTGCAGACAAGGGCATCAAAGACTTAGCTTAGTGACAATGATCAAAACCTTCCTCAAACTCTTCTCCATCTCCCACTTCTATAGGCAGTGGATGGCAGAGGCTGTATCAGCAGCCTCACAATGCACTTTTCCAGGGAAAGATGTTCATGCTGATTCACATACACCTCAGACTCTATAAACACCACCACTGCAGAACCAACAGGTTTGCTATATACGAGCCACACTTTTTTTCTTTCTTTTTTTTTCCCTCAAAGCAGATTTGTCTTCATTACACTTCTGTTGTGTTTTAAGGACAATCTTTTTTTCTATTAAGCTGATTATCTGCTGTTAAAGGGAAAAGAGCTGAATGCAGGAAAATGCACTTGTTACCTTTCAGGGGGAGTGGAAGGGCAGGGATGTGAATCGCTGTGAAAGGGCTCTTGTTGTATTCTTCAAAGATAATTAAGCCCTGATTGATTCTTCACTTTCGTTGCTATAGAACTGGCTTAACCACATTTTTCAGTAACGAATTTCAGTAGATAACACTTGTGTGGCTTTTCAGCCCCTGCTGGAATTGCAGAGAGATGCAGAGAGGCTGGGAAGAGAGGAGGACTTCATTTGCTGCCCTGACCCTGAGCACCCACATGTACCTCTCACAGGTACATCTGCAAAGCTATTTCGCTGCCCAGGGTATTCACGTAACGAGCACTGCTCTGCTCGGTTTAAATTAGATTCAGGACACAACAATTTTCTGCTCCCTGTGGGAGAAGACCTCTGACACCATCATCCTAGCCCAGGGACCATTTTGCACGTTAGTGTTACCACCTGCATATGAAATCATAGCTTAACCCCACCCCCCCCTTAAATCAGTTTATGGTTGCTCCCCATGGATCCGAAGCACCAAGTAAGAACTGGCAATGGTGGTAAAAGGCAACACAGCACAGCAGAGGCAGACTGGGGCTGTCAGATCCAAGTCTCAGCAGTTCTGAGTACCTGGGTACCCACCAGATGGAGAAGCTCCATGGAGTTGTGAACGGGATCTTTAAACGCAACTGTTTGTCTTCCTTCATACTAGGAGACCTGCAGCACATGCTGCATTGCAGACATGGGCGTGCGTTGCAGCACCAATATGCCTCGCTCTGTTCTGCACTTCCTTTTTCATGGCTTGTGCCAAGACAGCCTGAACACAGAAATCAGTGTTCATCTGAAAAGCAGTTCTTGACAGCTGCCAGTCTGAAACAGCCTCTCACTGCAACCCCTGGTTTGACCACCAAAATGGATTTTCAGCAGCTCTCACCTTCTGCAGCTTCCCCACATCCTTGCCCACTGGGCACCATGGCAAATACATCCAGAGCCATGAGATTGGTCAATTTTCCCCACAAAAGAGAACTGATCATCTTATTTAAACATATGCAGAGTGAGTGCAGCACGTGCTGTCTTTGGTGAACCCCTCTGCCCTAAAAGCAATCATTCCTGTAAATCATGTTTTTGAGCTGGGCATACAGCAGAGTACAGGGACATTTCAACATCACTTCCCAACATTCTGTTCTTAAATCAGAGCACAACACTTGCTGTTCTCTTGTAAAAAGCATCTGACCTGTCTAGAGAGAATTATTAAATGTGAGAGTGAGCAGTAAGAATGCCAGCAGATGGCAAGTGAGTACAGAGTGGTGAACCCAGCAAAGGCCTGGAGGAAGGAACAGCTGGTCCTGAGTCCCCCAAACATGCTGCATTGTTTCCACAGGTCCAGTGCAGCATGGGCGAATACACAATGGATTCATTTGCAAGACATCTGGGAAGAAAAATACCAAATTATCTGGAGCCACCATTACACCACATCCTTAGAGGGAGGGACTTTCAGAGCCTCTCTCAGCCACTGCCTTAACACAGGTTTAGGGGCAAGACAGAATGAATCCCCATTTGTGCTTGTGTGAGTTCCCATGCAGATGCACCTGGATGCAAAATCCAAGCAGACCACGTTTCCCCTTTTTTCCAGTGTTACCCACACCTGTTGAGCTCATATAACATCACACGCCCTCCCCCTTCCACTGCTGAGACAACCCCTCCCCTCTTTGCAGAGGAACAGGGGCCTGCTTCCTCCAGGGTGACACAAGGGCAGAAAAACACTGTAATCAGCAGCTTCGAGTGTTCACACCAGTGAACTAGATAGAGACTTGCTAACTACTTCTAATTGCCCACTGTGGTGGTCCTTGGACTTCCTTGGTCTTCATTGGACTGTCTTTTCTCTGCACCTCGACATACTTCAATATCTGCAAAGCACAGGCCTCCAGTGTGGACAAAGACATCATGCCCGCCTCTTTCACCTTTAAGGCTTAAAGTCTGCTGTTGCCACCCTGCCAAAGTAACACATATTTTCCTGTGTACTAGTCTACCAAAAGCTGAAATATGGTGATTTCTCTATTTCAGCTGAGAGACAAAAGAGCATCCTCTTGTCAGATCCTTCATTAAAGCAAAGCTGTCCTGGAGATCAGATGAAGGCCCCGGAAATGTAAGAGAGATTAACAGATAAAACCACAACTATTGACACTGGTAAATGTGTCTTAATTAAAACTTTTAAAAGCATGATTCAAACACACTCCAGTCATTCTCCAAGTCCCTGCCAAAGTTAATGAGATTTAATTTTTCTCACAGGCCCCTGTTGATCCATGAACCTGGACAAGCTGGAGAGGTGAACCTCATGAGGTTCAACAAGAGCAAGTGCAGGGTCCTGCACCTGGGCCAGGACAATCCCCACTGTCAATACAAGCTGGGGGAAGAGGCAATAGAGAGCAGCCCTGCAGAAAAGGACTTG
>JAAGNO010018733.1:20825-36826 GCA_033439905.1 Ceryle rudis | reverse complement strand
CCTAGGCACTGCTAATTTTAGATGAGGCTGCATGCAACAGGGCCACTGTCCCTGAGGTCTGTCCCCACTCCACTGAGGACAACTCTGCTCCATGTGAGGTCTGCACTTACCTTTGGCTTCTGTGCCAAAGGGGCTCCACACAAGAGCACCCCAGTCTCCCCAGCACTCAGGTGAGAGGTAATGCAGCAGCAGCTGCTCGGGATACTCTGTGGGTGCTTGGACCAGCCAAAGCTTGGGCTCCGGCACAGTGAATTGCCTTCTGGTGCCCTCTAGTGCCAAGAGCTAAGTAAGGTGGTCTTGCAACTCTGGCACACAGAGTCCTCCTTCCACCCCGCTCTGTGCATCTCACCACCCCCTCTGCCTTCATTAGTCATCGTCCCCACCCACACCAAACCCTATCAAAGGGCTGCTAGCGGTGTCACAAGACACTTGTTTTAAGCAAGGAAAGAATCTACACTTCAGAAAGATTCCCCTAAATCCTTCACCCTGGGCCTCTTTTGGCTAAAATCAAAAGACTGTGAGCTCACCAGGAAGCAAAGAGAGAAGGAGGTCCTGCAGGAAGCCGAACCTCATTTTGGTGCATCACACAGCAGGGTGACAAATAGGCTGTTGAAACACACAGGAGATGTGTTGGCATATGGTGATGAGGATCCCAACCACCCCTTTCTTGTATGTTGGAGGATTCAACTATAGCCTTACAGAGACATTCCCCCAGTCTCTCAGTGAGGTAGGAACCGTAGAGCACAGTTTTTTAGGAGAAAGGGAGGGCTGAATATACCTGATTTAATCCCTACCTGTGCTACAGTTGAAGGTCAGGCCACTGTGTAAGCTCTAAAAGAAAACAGGGGGGAGTGAGCAACACTCCCCTCCAGTATAGTCTCTCACTGTTTACCACAGGCTTTGGAGTCTGATTCACAAGAACTATGCAAGTAGGAATGATGATTAGTATGACTCACCATGCTTGCCCCATTCCTTCTTGGTGGGACATTTCAACAGAGGATTTACCTAAGCCCTTCCTACAAAGAAATACTAAGATTATTTTCCTCCAGCTGCTTATGCACCACCCACACTGCCCCACATTAGGACTTTCCTTCAGGCAATGAGGTAGTTTTTGCACAGAAAGGGACACAGTTCATTTCTGGGGCAAGTGAAAAGGAACCATTACCTTTCTGCTCACCTCACTCTGGACTGAAGTCCACCACTCTCAGCCTTTCACTGAGACATCAGTTCATTTCCCAGTCTCCTGAATCCTGTAGCTGGTTATTTCAGATGCAACACAAGGTCTGGCAACCAAGCAGGTTTGCAGCCAACCCCAGATTTGCAAGCTCCTCAGCATGGGCCAACACTGCCTGGTGAGGACCTCTCTGGAAACCAAATACTGATCCTGGGGAATCCAAGCCAGAACTGAAAAGCTCTGCAAGCCACAGAGAGCCAAACTACCCATCTCCCCATGTTTCTCTTGCTCTCTGGAGAGTGCCTAGAGAAAACCTCAGTTCCTAATGCAGCTCTTTCCTGTTGTCAAAACACCTCTTGTAAATGCGGGGCACAGTGTTCTCTGCCACCAAAACCAAAATTCTCTTCCTACTGCCTCCACTCTCCACAGCCCCCTTAGGTAGGTACCCCTAAAGCTTCCTTGTCTCCCTCACCCAAACCACACATCTCCATGTCAGGGGAAGCAAGATGCTGGGCCAGTCTTCTCTGCCAGGCTTCTTCCCACACAGACACCCATATACAAGTCAAGAACAACATCTCCAAGGCTCACTGCCCATTTCTTAGGGATTAAATTTCCCCATGAATCTTAAAGCACATGACTCTTACTCTCCTTACTCCCACACCACTTCCCAGTATTACATCACACATATCTATCTACCCATGCTTCTACACAACTCCTGAGGATCACAAAGCAAAAGTCCCTGTCTGATGTAGGACTGGTGCTGCTATCACCAAGCCAGAGCTTTGTGGCTAGGCAATGTATGTGGTCATCTGCAGGAGACAAAGTCTTGCATCTGAACTGTGATGATTCAGGGAGTTTTAGGGTGGTTTTTTTTCTTTCTTTCCTCCAAGCCAATAAGAGCATTCAAAGAGACACATCTCCTGCAGGAAGCAGGGCGGTCACTTCTCTTGCTGGCAGGCTGCTCTTCTGAAGTGGTGGAGATGGCAGTGAACTTCGCCTGCAGCTTCACTGCACTTTGCTGTTTAGCATTCTGGAGCTTCACCAGGACTTCAGGTAGGGAGAGTGGAAAATAATTTCTGTTTTCTTTGTGCTTTAGGTCCTGTGAGTGCTGCTTTCTAATGACTAGCAAAGTAACAGCCCTTCTCCAACTGCTGCCCATGCTGGCTTAGCACTGCAGGGTTCAGACTGCTTAAAATCCAACTGCTTAAAAGACTTTCTCCCCTTGTAGCGAACTTTGTTATCCAGGGACATCATCTAAGGATTTTAAAGTCAACTTACGGCTTTAACTTATTTGTCAGTGTTCAAACTCTGCATGACCTTGATTATTAAATCTAAAGACTGTGGGTAACAATTTGACTGCTGAGTACAGATGGGCACTTGAGTGCCGATTAGCTGACTTTAATGAAACTTTACTCCGTATCATTTCTTTCTTCACTGAGCGAGGAAACTCTTGATTGCAGCTGGCCTTAAATCTTCAGAATGGAAGCTGCAGACAGGAGTGTTTTCTCTCCGAAGGTTTTAGTTCTACTTCAGTTTTACTTTGGCTCCCACACATCGAAACAGTACGTGCTCTCAGGGATGGTGTTTGGTTAGCCAGTAGCTTTTTGTTTCGCCTGCGGTTTCCTTTGGGTGTTGCAGAGGCATGCAGGAACTCTGATGCATCTTACATGTAAAGATAAAGCCTAGCCTTGCTTCTGGTAATGGAGAGGAGGTTTTTGAAAGCACCTCATGATAGAAAAAAGCAACCTATTGGCCATCTGCCTTATTGCTTCACTGAAGGCTGGGAGAGAGCATCCACAGGATTTGCTCTCTCATACTGCCGGAACAGGGCCCCCAAATTATTCTTCAACGAGGAAACCACAAGAGCGAGCCTCTTCATGCAACACTCATCTCTGCAGGAGCAGCTCTCTCTTGCTTAGTAATAGGCAGTTGCACATTAACACCATCCAATGGAAGGAAGAGGACAGCCAGAATTTTCCCCTCTCTTTTCATATTTCCAAACCCAGAAGCAAGGACAGGGTCAGAAATACAAATGCTCTGGTCCTAAGCATCTCCCTGTACAGCTGTAAGAGCTGTTTTCCCAGGTCATAAGATCACATCCTCTGGGCTTCTGAGTACCGTAGGTGTCTGACCAAGTCATCCAGCTCCCACCCAGGCCTGGATGACAAGTGTTTCACCAGTGCTGGTATGCCTAGAGCCCTGCGTTGTTATCTAACCCTCTGGACTTTGCTCTTGGAGCAGGACCATCACCTCACACACATTCAGCTTTTTGAGGTAATGGCCTTCAAGGGCCAAGCTAGAGAAGAAGCTGTCAGCAAAGGTTGTGGTGAAGAAAATCAGAACTAGAGGTGCCTCACACCAGAGAGTTTCTGGGTTTTGGAAATTCTGTGATACAAAGTATTCCAAAGAGCAAAAGTGATTTCAGACCAGTGTGTGTACCATGCAGTGATCACCTCAACTGAGAATCAAAAAAATCCCAAATCCTAACCTTGAGGAATCCAGGTCACTAGTGGAAAGCAGGGGGGTAAAGTTCTCCCATGAGGGCTCAGTATATTTTATACCCACTTCTCTGGGTCAGCAGGCTGCTGCTCTCTACTAAGGTTGCTTGGTACAAACTGGCTTAAATACCTAGTCCATACTCGGTGCTTGGCTGTTAGTGAAAGATCTAGCTGTGAAAAAAAACGTGGAGGTGAGAAAGCTTGATTTTCACAGCAAATTTAGTACAATCTCTGTGTGCACATTCGTGTGCACATGCAGGCTCACTGCCTACTCACACACGCAGTGTGAACTACAAGAGCCACCTCCTGCACTGGCAGATCTTGGAATTAGCAGCAGCTGCACATCAGCTTACAAAGGTTGAGGGCTTTTCCCCTTGTTTGTATTTCAGAAGTGGGAAAATAGAGAGGAAGGCAAATGTAAAAGACCAGGAAATAACACATCAACTGTAAGCTTTGAGCTTCTTGTAAATTATTGAAAAAACAAGCAGGGCTCAGAGGAAATGAGCTAAACAACCAAGTACGGATACATAGTAATAAGGGCTGTGTGGAAAGAAGTGCTCAAACTTGAAAGCTCATGGGTTCCCCCTCACACACACACGCCCCAATCTCCATTTCCTACACACCTTGCTTCTCCACTTCATGGCTGCCATGATAAGATGGCCCTTGACACTTGGTCAGGACAAGAGCACTTCAGCACCCAAAACAGCCCATTCTGAAGGACAGTGGGAAGTTAGTCCAAGTTGTGCCTCAGGCCCTTCCCTGCCCAGCTGGAGAACAGAAACACCCTCTCCTTTTCCAGCATGTAGAAGAAGGGTATTTTCCCCTCACCTTTATCACTAGCTAAACCACCGTAAAATAAAAAAACCTTCAAGATACCATCAATGGATTAAGGTGGGGTGGGAAACACGTGTGCAAGTTAAACTTGACATGCCAATTGCCAGCCAGTGTTTGATGTTACCAAAATAATACCCTACTCTGAGAAACATGATCTAGCTTTATAACTAGATTCAAAATTGGGCCTTCTATGAGCCAGGAGTTATACCAGAGACATTCTAAATAATATTCATAGAATTGCTTTGATTGGAATAGACTTCATCATGGATCATCAAGTCCAAACATTAACCCAGCACTGCCAGGTCACCACTAGACCATGCCCCTAAGCACCACATCTACATGGATTTTAAATACCCCTGGAGATGGTGACTCCACCAATGCCCTGGGCAGCCCATTCCAGTGATTTACAACCCTTTCTGTAAAGACATCTTTCTTAATATCCACTCTAAACCTCCCTGTTGCAACTTGGGACCATTTCCTCTTGTTCTATTGCTTCTTACTTGTGAGAACAAACTGACACCCACCTCACTTCAACCTCCTTTCAGGGAGTTATTGAGAGCAATAAGGTCTCACCTGAACCTCCATTTCTCCATGCTAAACAACTCCCATTATCTCAGCCACTCTTTGTAAGACTTGTGCTCCAGATCCTTCACCAGCTTTGTTACCTTTCTTTGGACACGCTCCAGCACCTCAA
Source organism: Ceryle rudis (assembly GCA_033439905.1). NCBI lineage: Eukaryota > Metazoa > Chordata > Aves > Coraciiformes > Cerylidae > Ceryle > Ceryle rudis. Next base: position 31,626 of record JAAGNO010018733.1, on the reverse strand, counting down.
TGTCTTTCTAATGGTAAGGGGCCCAGAGCTGAATGCAGTACTCAAGGTGCAGCTTCACCAGTGCTGAGTTCAGTGGAACAATCACTTCCCTAGTCCTGCTGGCCACACTGTTCCTGACGCAGGCCAGGACGCTGTTGCCTTCTTGGTCACCTGGGCACACTGCTGGCTCATGTTCAGCCGTCTGTTGACCAACACCGCCAGGTCCCTTTCTGCCAAGCAACTTTCCAGCCACTCAGCCCTAAGCCTGTAGCACTGCCGGGGGTTGTTGTGGCCCGAGTGCAGGACCTTGGCCTTGTTGAACCTCATACCATTGGCTTCAGCCCATCAATCCAGCCTGTCCAGATCTGTCTGGAGAGCCTCCCTACCCTCAAGCAGATCAACACCCCCACCTAACTTGGTATCATCTGCAAACCTACTGAGAGTGTCCTCAATCCCCTCATCCAGATCATTGATAAAGATATTAAAGAGAACCAGCCCCAGTACGGAGCCCTGGAGAGCACCATTTGTTACCAGTCACTAAATAGATTTAACTCCACTCACCATCACTCTCTGGGCCTGGCCCTCCAGCCAGCTTTTTATCCAGTGAAGCATACTCCCATTCAAACCATGGACAGCCAGTTTCTCCAGGAGAATGCCATGGGAAATGTTTTACTAAAGTCCAAGTAAACAACACCCACAGCTTTTCCCTCATCCACTAAGCAGGTCACCTGGTCATAGAAGGAAATGAGGCTAGTCAAGCAGGACCTGACTTTCATAAACCCATGATGACTGGGTTTGATTGCCGGTTTGTCCTGTATATGCTGTCTGGTGGCACTCAAGATGATCTGCACCATAACCTTCCCTGGCACCGAGGTCAGACTGACAGGTCTGTAGCTCCCTGGATCCTCTTTCCAGCCCTTTTACTAGATGGGTGTCACATTTGCTAGCCTCAGACAACTGGAAGTGCTCCGGTTAGCCACAACTACTGATAAATGATGGAAAAGGGGCTTGGTAAGCACTTCTGCACACTGGCTTGATCAGTACCCTTGGGTGGATCTAGACCCATAGACTTATGTGTAGTGGTGGTGTAGTAGGTCACTGACCATTTCCTCTTGGACTACGGGAGCTTCATTCTACTCCCGATCCCTTCCTGGATGGAGCTGGAAGCTCAGGGGATTGGGCACTCAGAAAACAACTGGTCTTACTATTAAAGACTGACGCAAAGAAGGTGTTCAGTACCTCAGCCTTTTCTTCAGCCTTGGTCACTGTATTTCAACCCACATCCAAAAAAGGATGGAGACTCTCCTTAGTCCTCCTTTTGCTCTTAATGTATTTATAGAAACACTTTTTACTGTCTTTTATGGCAGCAGCCAGATTAAGTTCCAGTTGTGCTTTGGCCTTTCTAATTTTCTCCCTGTATAGCCTCACAGAATCTTTGCAGTCTTCCTGAGCTGGGGTCGCTCTGTTCAGTCAGAGAGGGGAAAGGGAATCCTCCTCTGTGTTATGTGTCTTGTCTGACTGCTGGGCCTGGTGCAGGGAAGGCAGGGTGTGGTTCCAGTGATCAATCTCCCCCTCAAAATCCCTGATACTTCCCAACCTCCTCAGCTCCTCCTGGAGCTCTGTCCCTAAGCAGAGGAGCTCCTCTCCCTGGGCACACCTCCCCCAGGAGTGCTGGCTGCTGCCACCCAGCCCTGCTGTGAGAACAGGACGCAGCCTGAAGCCTGGCACCGGGGTGGCTGCCTGTTCCCACCAGAGCTCCACCTGGGAAGCTGCATCAGTCCTGGTGGGTGCAGAGCTTAGAGGGGCCATGGCTTCCTGCTGGCTGGAAACCATCCCACTCTGGTCAGAGCTAGAAGAGCTTTCAGCACCCTTCCTGAGCAAACTGCTGCCCCACACTCCGTTTGCCCGCTCTGGTCACTGTGACCCCCAGAGACTTCTTTTATAAGCACAGTCACCCTTGCCTCCTTGACACCCAGGCATCATCAGCCTCACTGCAAGAGGTCTCACTACTGGCAGGTCCCCTGGTGTTTCCCTGCCAGAGAAGAGCGCAGGAAACCCCCTGTAGACAGAAATCTACTGCTCCACTATTCAGGGCACCCTCGCTTCTTCTAAGTCAGTTTGAGCTCTGCTACCACTTTTAGCAGCATCTGTGTGTCACTTACTTCTACAGGATTGTTTCATCATTTCAAACATATAAAGGAAAATTACTTAGTAATGGATGAGACAGAGTCCTTCTGAAGCACAAGTGCACTGGACAAGTAAGAAGGTTGAACATTGGTTCAGAGGGCTGAAGCTCCCACTGTTTCAGGCACCTGATGTGTTTTGTACTCATGTTTTGTGTTGTTTCAGCTACACATGTACCACCACCACATTCAACCATGGAACCCGGCTTCCCTGTCCCAATGAATACCAACAATCCCGGTGTTCGCAAGGCAGCTCGCTTTGGTGTTTACAGATACAACAACAGCTCCAATGACCTTTTCCTGTTTAAGGAATCACAAATTAAAAAAGCCATGGTACAGGTAAGAAAAGCCCAGACTTCTGGTGGTCCTCCAAACTATTTATCAATTGACCCTTCTACAGATCACCCAAGACATGAGAGCCCTGATCCTCCTCAGGACTGCTCTGCATGCCTGAAGATAAGCAGAACATGTCCTTCTATCCCCTTCAACTGCTCCACAGGAGGGCTCTGCTACCCACCCTCCCCTCTCCTACAGTTATTCCCCACTTCAAAATCCATACCACCACACAGCATTCATAGATGTAGCTCTTGATTTCTAGAGAAAATTTTGGCTCATTTTCCCCTGCCCTTGCTTTAAAATTTCTCTAGATTATCAGAGGGCTGAAATACATGCTCCATGTGGAAATTGGACGCACAGTATGTGAGAAGAGGGAGCACTGCAGCCTGGACAGTTGTCACTTCCAGAAGAAAAAAAACCTGCAGCAGGTATGTCTCCAGTTCCATTGGGGTACCTAGTAAGGGCAGGTGATTCTTGTCCATTTCTAGGTATATAGACAGGTTTGGACCAGCTCTGCCCTGACCCCATAGATGTACAAGCCTCCCCTGCACAGAGCCAGCTGGAATGAAACAGAGTTTCCAGTAGAAGGAGCATAGTACCTCTCATGCATCCAGGGCCAGCTCCTGCATGTGAGGTGTTGAATGAGACATGACCATCTAGTCCATATTCCTGGGTAACTGACTGAAAGTGCCCCCCAAAAAAGTGAAAGTGCTGACCAGAGGGACTTCCCCGGCAGGGGAAATCTTTACGTGGGCTTTCCCACAAAAAATATGACTCCTTAGCAAAGAGTACTTTTCCTAGGATAAAGGGGGCAGACAAAAAGATGCTGTTCTCTCCTGCCCCAGCATGGACCACAATGCTGAGACGAAGCAGCAGCCACCTGAACTCCATCATCAATTCCCCTTTTATTTGCAGATGCTGAGATGCTATTTTGAGGTCTGGATAATGCCCTGGTTACATAAAGTATATGTCCCTGTTGCTCTCTGTCACTGACTCACCTTCCCCTATGAGGGCCTGACTTACAGGGGATCTACCACCATGAGTTTTTCCTTGCCTGGACTGTTGAGGTCAAAACTGAAGTGGGGAACAGCTGTACAGAATCACCACAGAGGTTCTTTCAAAGCACACGCTTGTTTTCGTTCCTGAAAAAGATGCTCAGAAGTGACAAAGAGACCTGCCGTGACTGAATTTACTGCTATCCAGTTGTGTATCTGTTCTTCCAAAACTAAACTGCAGCAAAGAGCGTGTTGACATTCATTCAGCAGAGACCCCTCCATGCTTGGGTTGAATTTCCACACAATATGAATACACCCAAGAAGCTCTGTTGGACTTGCTTTATTCTGTGATGATCTTCACGCAACTATGATGTAAACAAGTCTAAATCACAGCACAGTGACTACAACACTGAGGAAAGCTTTACAACAATGGGACAGTTTGCCTAGGGATACACACACACATAAAAAAAAACCACCAACAAAAGACAGTCTGAGTCTCCAGTGCGAGAGGAAAGGTTACACATATCTGCCAGGAACGTGTGAGGTAGAGTTGATCTTTCTTAAAGGCAAAAGTAGGAATAAGGATGTCTTGAAACACACCCACAGACCAGAAGTGACCCAGTCTAGCTAGTGCTTCTACTCTAATCAACAGCTAATCTATATTACCACTGCAAATGCCAAGATGAATAAACCAAATCATATTCCCAAAGCATATTTTTGCAGAGGTTCAACAACAGTTTTATTCAGGTTAATACTAATTAATAGTCAGGGGGATTTAAACACTCTGTAACCAGAGCTAACAGGCAGTTGCTGAGATCAGCTGCTTTGGGATGGGCCTGGACAGCAGCAGAGTGGGAGGTCTTGATGTACAGGGACTTTCCTGGGGTTTTTCTTTGGTAGAGAAACACTTGGGGAGCAAAAACACCTGCCAGGAGCCAGCAGCTCTCACTGCTGATGAGGTGTGGGTGCCTCCAGGGCAATGGCAACCACCCCTATGCCCATGGAAGAAGCCCTTTGGGAGCACAGGGAGAAGCTGCTTTGTGATGCAGCAGTTTCTGTAGCAGTTCACATGGAAAGATGCTGGCCAGCTCAAGAGGCCAAGGGTGCTCATCCTAATAGCCCCTCGGGGCAGAATGGTGGGAGCTTGGCCCAGAGCAAAGGCTGCAGCTCTGGCTAGGGGGTCTGCACCATTCACCCCAGAGGTGACCAATGCCTCCAACCAGACAGACCTGCTGAAGGGAGAGGCTGCCATGCAGACCTCAGTCTGTGGGAAGGCCTTTCTCCTAGGACATGGATGGGTGGCAAGCCTACCTGCAAAAAGTGTGCCCAGGTGGAGGACTTCCTGCAGCAGGTGGCTGAGCTGCAGGTGACAATCAGAAGGCTGCAAAGCATCAGAACAGCAGAAAAGGAGATAGATAGCTGGGTCCAAGGGCAATCAGCAGTGAACCAACAGCCTATGCCCAAACAGCCAAAAACTCCTCCACCAGCACACCCAGAAATGGGAGTAGACAGCAAGGCTGAGGAATGGAAACTTGTAGAGGTAAGAACTACCAGGAGGAAGAAACGTCCCTCAAAGCCTGAGGTGCCCCTGCAGAATCACTGCGTGGCTCTCCAGACTGAAGAGGAAAATAAAGTTGTATCAAGTCACACCTCAGAGCTGAGCAAGGCAGCCAGATAGGCTCCCTGTATAACAACTAGCGTGACCAAGAAAAAGCAACGGGTGATAGCAGCAGCTGACTCTGTTCTGAGGGGTACAGGGACACACATTTGCCAACCTGATCTAGAGAGGTCTGCCGCTTACCAGGGGCTCGTATCAAGGATGACAGAGAGAGACAACCGAACCTAGTACATCCCACTGACTACTATCCCTTATTATTGCTTCATGTGGACACCAGGGACACAGCCAGAAGCAATCTAAGAGTATCAAGAAGGACTGCAGAGCCCTAGGAGCAGTAGTGAAGGACTTGGGGATGCAGGTAGTCTTTTCATCTGTCCTCCCAGTCAAAGGAAATTGCAGTGAAAGGGCCAATCAAACTGAGAAAAATCAATAAATGGTTACAGGAGGGGTGTCACAGCCAGGGTTTCAGCTGATTAGACCATGAGACTTGCTTTGAGGAACCTGGTCTTCTGGGGGCTGATGGGGTCCATCTGTCAGAGAAGGGGGAGAACTTCTTTGGCCACAGGCTGGCCAATTTAGTAAGAAGGGCTTTAAACTAGAGTTGCCAGGAGAGGGGCAACTCGATCAATCCCACCTTGAGGCCAGTACCAGAAATAGACACCCTGGGCCTGGAGAAGGATTGAAGGCCAGTGAAAAAGCACCCACAGTGCTAGATAATGGAAATCCAGCTAGTAAGTCAACTTCAGTGGGGCCCCACTTAAATGCTTCTTGTGCAAATGCACAGAGCATCAGGAACGAACAAGAGGAGTTGGAGATGTGTTCATGTCTACAGGGCTTTGATGTCACTGGCATCACGGAGATGTGGCGGGATGGGTCTTATGACTGAAGCATGGGAATGGATAGATACATGCTTTTTAGGAAAGATAGGCAGGGGAGAAGAGAAGGGGGTGCCACCCTTTGTGTCAATGACCAGCTGGAGTCCATGGAGCTTGGCCTGGTGACGGACTAGGAGCTGACTGAGAGCTTATGGGTCAGGGTTAAAGGGAAGGCAGGGGAAGGTAGTATCACAGTGGGGGTCTACTACAGGCCACCTGACCAGGAAGACCAAGCATATGAGGCCCCCTATAGACAGACTGGAGCAGCTTTGCATTGACAAACCCTGTTCCTCATGCGGCATTTCAACCACCCTGGTATCTGTTGGGAGGATGGTACAGCAGGGCACCAGCAATCCAGGAGGTTCCTGGAATGCATTGATGACAACTTCCTTCCCCAGGTGGTGGGGGAAACCAATGAGAAGAGGTGATACACTGGACCTTGTCCTGACCAACAAGGAGGGGCTGATGGGTAACATGATGCTCAAGGGCAGCCTTGGCTGCAGTAACCACTAAATGGAGGAATTCAAGATCCTCATGGCAACAAGGAGGGTGCGCATTAATCTCACCATCCTGGACTTTAGGAGAGCAGGCCTTGACCTCTTCAGGGATCTGCTTCATAAAATACCATGGCAGAAAGCCCTGGAGGGGAGAGGAGCCCAAGAAAGCTGGTCAATATTCAAGGACCATCTACTCCAATCCCAGGAGCAATGCATCCCGCCCCGCCTCCCCCTGAAAAAAAAAAAAAAAAAAAAAAAAAGGTAGCCGGTAAAAAAGCAAGGGGGCCCACAAGGATGAACAAGGGGCTCCTGGGACCACTTAGATGCTTAGATGCAACAAGAGTCTGCAGAGAGTGGAAGCAAGGACAGGTAGCCTGGAAGGAATACAAAGAAGTTGCCTGAGCAGCCAGGGATCAGGTCAGGAAAGCTAAAGCCCAGATAGAATTCAATCTGGCCAGGAACATCAAAGGCAACGAGAAAAACTTCTACAAGTAAATCAATGATAAAGGAAGGCTAGGGAAGATGTGGGCCCTGTCTGGAAGGAAATAGGAAACCTCATGAGGGATATGGAGAAGGCTGACATACTCAATGACTTCTTTGCCTCTTTATTGGCAAGGGCTCCAGCCGCACCAACCCCATTGCAGAAGGCAAAGGCAGGGACTGGGAGAAAGAACATCTGCCCACTGTAAGCGAAGATCAGGTTCAAGACAGTCTAAAGATCCTGAAGGTGTACAAGTCCATGGGACCCCAACAAGATCCCTCTGCAAGTCCTGAGGGAACCGGAGGATGAAGTTGCTAAGCCACTTTCCATCGTACTTGAAAAGTCATGGCAGTCTGGTGAAGCTCCCATTGACTGGAAAAGGGGAAACATCACCCCTATTTTCAAAAACAGAAAAAAGGAAGAGAAAGAAAAAGGGCAACTACAGACCAGTCAGTCTCACCTCTGTGCCTGGCCAGATCATGGAGCAGATCCTCCTGAAGGCTCTGCTAAAGCAAATGGAAAAGGAGGAGGTCATTGGTAGCAACCAACAGGGCTTCAGCAAGGGCAAATTGTGCCTGATAAATCTGATGGCCTGTTACAATGGAGTTACAGCACTGATGGATAAGGGAAGAGCAACTGATGTCATCTTCCTGGACTTGTGTAAAGTGTTTTGACACTGTACCACATGACATCCTGGTCTCTAAATTGGAGAGACATGAATTTGATGGATGGACCACTTAGTGGATAAAGACTTGGCTGGATGGTTGCACTCAAAGTGTTGCGGTCAACAGCTCAATGTCCAAGTGGAGACCAGTGACAAGTGGAGTCCCTCAGGGATCAGTACTGGGACCAGTGCTGTTTAACATCTTGTTCAGTGACACCGACAGTGGGACCGAGTGCACCCTCAGCAAGTTTGCCGATACCAAGCTGTGTGATGTGGTCAACATGCTGAAAGGAAGGGATGCCATCCAGAGGGATCCTGACAGGCTTGAGAGGTGGGCCCGTGCCAATATCATGAAGTTCAACAAGGTCAAGTGCAAGGCCCTGCACCTGGGTCAGGGCAATCCCAAGCACAAGTACAGGCTGGGTGGAGTACAGATTAAGAGCAGAAGTGAGAGAAAAGACTTGGGGGGTTCTGGCTGATGAAAAGCTCAACATGAGCCAGCAATGTGCAAACACAGCCCAGAAAGCCCCAACCATATCTGGGCTGCATCAAGAGCAGCAAGTCCAGCAGGTCGAGGGAGGTTATTCTCCCCCTCTTCTCCACTCTTGTGAGACCCCACATGGAGTACTGCATCCAGCTCTTGAATCCCTGACACAAGAATGAAATGGATCTGTTGGAGCAGGTCCAGAGGAGGGTCACAAAGCTGACCAGAGAGCTGGAGCCTATTCTGTCAAGAAAGGCTGTTGAAGGGCTCCAGGTTGAGGTCCACTGATCTTAAGACAGATGGATCTATGCTCTATAGTCCCTATAGATCTATGGTCTCTGCTCCAAGTAATCCCAAAGCAAAACTTTGCAGGATAGGCAAATCTCAAGTTCTGCTTCAGAAACATCACTTGTGATGAGCAGGTGGCCCAGCAGCAGCTCCAATTCAATATCCAGTGTTGGAAAGGCAGCTGTACTGCATCTTATTTTGTGGGGCAGCAGTCTCTCACAGCTGGGAAGAAAAAAGGAAAAAAAAAAAAGTGTTCAAAAGAAACCTTCAGAAAGGCAATGGATATATGGAGTGTGGTGCTACTTTCATCCATCACACAAGCTACCACTGACAACCTGATGCCAAAGACAAGGAAGAAGAAAGACAACTATGGCAGCTCAAGTTGCCCAGAAAGCAGGCAGGCCAAGCCTTAGGTAAGTTTGTAAGAGGGCAAGAAGAGGCAGGAGGAGATGTTCTCTGAATCTTCAAGGGGTTAGCAACGATCTTAATGCCTCTTCCACTTCAGCTGGCTTCCAACCAGACCGTCAGCTCCAGACAGCCTGGGCCCAGAACAGACCAGGCAGGTCAACATTTCTTTCTTCAGCCAGCAGGACAGATGCCATCAGCCTTTCCACATGCCACAGCGAGGGTGATGAGGCAGCACACAATCAGCTTAGGTTTGTGCAGACATCCACACAGGTAGTAAGCACACCACAAAACAGCACATGTGGCCCTTAAAGCCTCTGGCATAAAGGGCTTCATCTTGGTCTCCTCACTGTGTCAGTACTCCATTTGTCAAAGAAAGAGAAGTTAAAGCCAGGTGAACCTGGCATCATGCTGGCTGACAAACACAGCATGATCTTACTGCTCTCTCAAGAAAAATGCAGCAAGATCATCTGGATCTCTCTCTCCAAACAGGCTTGTTGGGAAGCATGTTTTACACAGAATTGTTGCCAGCATTTACTGCAACACAGATGAGCTTGTTGCAACCAAGACAGTGAAAAAGGAGGCAAACCTTCTGAAAACAGATTACCCTTATGCTTACAGCTGCAGTCAAGTGTTTACTGTAACATTACAGGAAGAAAGGCATATTGGAACAGCAACATCCATCATACCCCCAAGGAGACAACAGAGTTATCACAAACACCAAAGAAAGAAGCAGAGCTAAAGTCAACTGAGCTCTTTGTACCACTCCAGAGCACTTTGCTCAGGAAGGATTTGGGCAATCAAAAAGTCTTGCATCAAGAGGACACTGCTAGCACTGTCGTAAAGAACTGCAGCTGGGTACCATTTAATCACAATGACACGCAGCAGTCACAAAGCCAATGTCACTGCCCTCTGCACCTTCACTACATTTTACAACAAGGTTAACTTCACCTGTTCACTCCAGAGAGTTCACACCCTTGCAGAGCTTGCTAAGGCTCTGACATCTATAGCAGGCTACAAAAGCAATTAAATAAAATACATATTTCTAGTAAAGATTTAGATCATAGGGAGAGAAGGGAAAGTTATTCTTTCCAGACCCAGACACTGGAAAAAAGGGAGTAATCCCAGGAGTGACATTAAGATCTTCTGGGACAACTACAGCTGTTGTTTAGAGGTATGGAGTCATGAGGGAATGGTACAAACAAGCTTCCTTCAGCTTCAGATCTCTCCCCAGTATGCTGGATGCACTGGGCTCAGTGCATGACAGTTTCTTGGCTCCTCTGCTTACAAAGATACTTAGCCTCACCTGAACAAGAGATCCCTAACAGTCTGCCACATAGAAGGACCAGCTGCACACTTGAGGAGACCTTCATGCGCACCGTGCTACACAAACCAAGCCAGCCTGAGTTTCACCAAAGCTTCACAGTGCCAAAAGGTCCTCAGACGGAGATCTGTTATTTGCTCAAAAGCTTTACTATGCAAATATTTCCTCTCACACTCACGTTTTTTAAATTGCATAGGAAACAAACTGCCTGTCACCGAAACATAAACCATTGTTAACTGACAGACTTTCTATTTGACATTCTCTCCACATCAGCAGCTCAACATTAAGGACCTGGAAAGCCTTTCTGTACCAGTTGTATCCAATTTCACAGCCTGACTTCCAAGATGCAATGACAGCTGGGGGAGTCATGCATGCAGCTGCACACAACCAAGACAGTTTAAGTGGTAGCAGCTAGATAAGGAGACATGACTTCTGCAAGCTGGGAGGAGGGAAAAAAAAAAAAATTTGTATATAGCAAACTATAATCACTTATTGCTAAATTTTTCAGTTCTTACCTCAAAGCAAGCAGCAAAAATTATCTGTCCCATGTGCTTATTCTTTCATAGCAATGTGTTTTCTAAGCAAACTAGATGAGAAGGTCCAAGTGTCAGCATCATCTGGTCTCTGTTGTGATCATTGAGCAGACTGACCCAGAAGCTTAGGAGGTCATTA
>JAAGNO010018733.1:0-16373 GCA_033439905.1 Ceryle rudis | reverse complement strand
CAAACCAACTCCTCTGGTTCTCAGGCAGGACCCCATTTATACCCTAGTCGAGGGTGTATCATGGTCATTCTAATTGGTTAAGGGGCAAGCCCAGACAAAACCCAAGATAAGCCCAGCCCCCAAGCCTGTTAACCAAGGGTCCAGACCCTGAGGTGCCCGTCAGTCACCATGAGCCCAGGCCCCAAACCACTCTAGCACACCTCATTCAGTTTGTCTGTCTGTTCCGGAGGCTGCACCTGCCACAAACTGACAAAGCGATCGCTGAATTTACCAAGTGGAGTATCTGTTAACAGAGGAAGTAAACCATTTCCTCTGGAGATGCCAGAAAGCATCCATGAGCTAATACTGCATTCTGAAATTTTCCATCAAAGCTTTCATCCCTTTCAGTCCACATTCATCTTCAGACGCCAACCTTCCCCAAAAATTTTACCAGTTCTCCATAGAAAGCATGCTGAAGAGGATTCCTGCAGCTGGTCCCCTTTCCTCCCACATCTCTCAGGAACAGCCACTTACATAATCAACAGGAGAACTACAGGACCTGGTAAACACAGAGGAAATACTACAAGTGACCCTTTTTAAACCCACTGGAACTAGTCTTTAATAACATAGAAAATGCAACTTTCATTCATCATCTGACTACAACACTATAAAGAAACACAGGAGTCCACAGATAATGATCAAATTTGATTCTGCATGTTGATTAACAGTTAATTGTAGTGTCTGCTGTTAATTACACAGGCTGGAATTGAAGAAGCCCAAATGGTATAGCTAGATTTCTAGGCATGTTCTGGATGTTGCTGTCTGTACCACAGCACCATGGTATGACATTAGAACATGTGCTACAATCGCTCCTAAACAGGTGGTTCTAAACCAGAAATAAATGCATGCGAGACATCCTCTTCAATCCAAATCAGACACAATTAAATTCCATACATTGCAAATCCTTCCAGTGTAACGAGACATACAGTTGCATTAAAAGGTGACAGATGGTGTCTGTTTGAGATGACTCCAAATAGGACAGGGCATGGAAAAGCAATAGATTTTCTTTAAGGAGCACATAACCATATGAAGAGGCCTCACCCCACTCCTCAGATATTAATAATTAGGCATGCCAACTCCAAAGCAAGAGCAGCCAAACCAAGGAACAGGAAGGGTACAGCGAGCTGTACATCTTCCTATGGCAACAGAATAGTGCAACTGCATGTTAAGAGATTTTCTGTCCTCGGTCACGCACTGTCTCTGGCACACGTTTCCTTCGTACCTCTGGAGTATTACAGGACAGTGGCACTTTATCATGGATGGACAGTTAAACATGCTGAAGATTAAGTCTGCAAATAAACGGAGACCGGAAGGAGCCCAGGTAAAGAAATCCATCGTGTTCATGTGCCTCGCTAACATAAGCTACCGTCACACCGTTGGGATCATGAAAGCTTCTTTTGTAGGATCCTGTTTCACTAAGTTCAACAACAAGACTATATTTGGGCACAAATTTTGTCACAGTTTCTTGACTCAGCAACTGAAAGAAAAAATAAGGAAAAAAAGAAAATTAACAACAAAATATTTTGTTCTCCACAGTTAGATCTCAGACACTTACACAGTCAAAGACCATTCCACACTCCTTGGAAGAAGCAGCTAAGAACATAAGCACACATTTTGAGTAAACACTATTACACAGGCTTAACACATTAACACCTAAAAAGTCAACTTTTCTTTTTGAGAATGGAAATATTTTCAAGTCTTTGTATTGTTTAAAAAGCACCATGCCATTTCTTCTCATATCCCTTATAAAATACATAAGTCTTGCTTGTCCTCATCCTAAAGGGTGGTATGACATAACAGGCATATTGAGTCGGTGTCACCCAGCAGCATATATTACACACATTGTCTTCTAGGAGATGTCTGGGGTGCTCATTAGAACAGGTCAGACTTCCCAGATGCTCTCCAGACACCTGGCAAGAAGCAGTTCAGGCACTTCAGGTATAAAGGTGAAGTCTTCACACATCCAAATGTAAATCAGAGAATCATTAGAGTTGGAAGGGATAACTAGAGACCATCGAGTCCAACTCCCCTACCAAAGCAGGTTTGCCTAGAGCACATGACACAGGATCGCATCCAGGTGGGTTTTGAGTATCTACAAGAGGAGACTCCACAACCTCCCTGGGCAGCCTGTTCTAGGGCTTCATCACCCTCCCAATAAAGAAGCCGTTCCTCATATTTAGATAGAGCCTCCTGTGTTCCTGCTTGTTCCCCTTGTCCCTTGCCCTGTCAATGGGCACCACTGAAAAGAGTCCAGCTCCATTTTCATTGCATCCACTCTTTAGATATTTATACATATTTATAAGGTCTCCTCACAGTCTTCTCTTCTCCAGGCTAAATAGTCCCAAATTTCTCAACCTTTGCCTCATAAGTGAAATGCTCCAGTCCCCCAATCATCTTTGTTGCACTCTGCTAGGCTCTCTCCAGTAGTTCCCTGTATCTCTTGAACTGGGGAACCCAGAACTGGACACAGCATTCCAGATGTGGCCTCCTGTGTTGCTGCATGGCTAGGGCAAAGACAGTCACTTTTTCTTTCCTGACATCAAGGTGGAAGGCAACTTAAGAGATGTGTCAATGCTACTCAGAAAAACAAATGTTAGCTTTACTACCTATGAATATATAAGGACTGTTCTGCCTGGGGACAACCACAACAATTTTAACCACAGCACTAAAAAAAATTGTTTAAATTTTCCTGTAAAGAGGAAGCAGGACAAACAAATACTCATCACTTCCATTCCTATACTAAAGGTAATTTTTTAAAACATTTTTAATTTCTTTTTTACCTTAAATATCATCCTTTTAATCCATGGTTTTTCAGACAAGAAATCCAGCAAAGAAAATCCAGGATTGGGCCGGAGAGCTGACATAGCTACCCAATATCCTCCAGAACTGCTTAACCTGATATTATCTGGAAGACCAGGCATATTCTCAACAAACATATCTGCTCCACCTTTCATCAGCCCAGAAACATAATACCTGAAAGTTACAGATAGTAGGATTAGGACATCTTAACTCCAGCAGTCCAAGTAATAACTAAAAGTCCCCAAAGGAATTTACTTAAAAAAGTAAAAATAACGTATGTCTTTCCTTATTTTGGTACAAGGAAATACAGCACAGACACATTTCTCTCCCTGAAAAACATCAGTTTACTCCACTATGCTCAAGGATCCCACAATGGAAAAATTATGCAGTCTAGACATTTACAGTGAAAGAAAAAAAATAAGTATTGAGAAAGGCCACCTTTGCCATTGATAACTGAGCATGGAGAGAGTATAGGGCTTCTTTTGTCATTTATTTATTTAAACTCTAAACAGAGAGTAGTAATAACTGCAGCAAAGTCAGACTCACCTCCTGATTCTAGCCATGGTTGTCTCCTGTACTAGCACAAAGTCTTCTGCAGGAGAGAGCTGGACACCATTGGGAAACCTCAGTCCCACCATTAAGACTTTCACTTCTTTTGTTACTGTGTCATATTCAAGCAGGCTAAAAAGAAAACATTATATATGGTTTTGAGAGAAGATAATTTTTTTTCCATCTTGGTTTCATTCTCCAGGCATTCTACCCTCTCTCACATGCACTTCACTTAAGTTAAAAAGGCAGAATAACCAGGAAACACATGTTTATGAACACAGGAGAGATACTAAGCCACCTGAGATTGGCAACATTCATAATTTAGGTTGAATGGAACCCTAACACCTTCTGTTTTAAAACGGATGTTCCATTCAAGTCCTCTTGAAGGAAAAACAGGAATCTCATTTCACTGCAGGTCTCATTAGCAAAATCCACATATTCTCTCACCCTCTCCTGGGCAGTGCAGTGTTTGCACAGGTGGTTTGTAAAGAGAAAACACTTGAAGTGGTGAAGTCCATTCATACAGCTGAGCTTACAGTAAGTTAAATGCCTTGGGAAGAGATACTTGCCGCCCATCATCCTTGCCTTCCATAATCAAGTATAAGTAGTCTCGTCTTTGCCATTTGCTACTAGAATCAGTGAAGTAGATTTTCCTCCCATCCTGGGTCACTGTAAGATCATTCACAAATGACAACTTTTGACCTTCAATCAGTGTTTTGGTTGACACAAGCATTTTTGTTTCACCTGGATATGAAAAGAAAGAAGGAAAAAAAAAAATACACAAAAGAAACAAGCAAGACAAGCTTTAGTATGTCCTGCTTTAGAAATTACTTAAATACTTCTGTGAAATTAGCAGGCACTTTACTTTTTTTTTTTTTTTTTTTTCATTTATGCCTGTTATATAGTAAGGTTTTGGCTTGCAGTGGAACAACTCAACACTGTATGTGAATGACCAGGAGAAAATATGAAAATACTCTTCAGAAAAAACTGAAACAGTAGATGATAGTCTCTGTTGATAAGGGCCAGACTTTTTGTGTTTCTGAAGTTCATATGAAACAAAGTGCAAACTCAGTTCCCAACCTCGTAGAAGTATGCAGGCAAATCTGTAGCAACAAAGAATAGTGCTTTCTGAACATTAAAACATCACCAGGTTCACTAAACTGCTCTGCACTGTCAGCGCTGCCACATATTACCAGGTAAATTATTAGTCAGTTCTCTAAAAATTAACCAAGAAAATAAATTAAAAAAAAAAGCTATTGAACTCATCTTTGGACATCGAGTTTGGGCTCATTTGTTTGGTTGGTTTTGTCATGACCAAGCAGCTGTCTGCTGTCAAAAGGGAAGACCTTGATCATAACCTCCTGAAGCCAAACAGTCTGAACCTTTCAGTTAGGTTCCACCTAGCATTTGGCTAGCCTCCCTCTCCCCACCCAAAGCCAATCTGGACATGTAAGCTGCCAGAAAAATCAACCCTACATGAAAGCGACTATTGCTTTCTGACAGCACAGCTCTCAAAACTGAGCTCTGTCTCAGGGACGTACCAAGAAGGGCACGATGCAACAGTGCCTTTCTCAGCAGGAATAAGCCACTTTATCTTCAGCTACACCAAAATATAGCTTTATTCATGTTCCATAGATGGGGTTTACAGGGAAATTAAGAACTCCTTACTACCACACAATGAGACCAAGGTGGAACCAAAAGCACAGCAAGCATGACAAAGTTTTTACATGACAGCAGTTTTTCCCATCATGAAACCTGAAACAGGTACACAGAGCTTTATTCATGGATCCCGAGGTACCAATTTTGACAACGAAAAGCGTATGTCACCAGAAGAAAAGCCACTGGTAACTGTAATCCAGACTGACAGAGAGAGGAGATAATTTCTACAAGAAAATAAATAGCAAGTTCTTGCATGGCATGTTTCAGCCAGAGAGCTCCAAACCGCTTCACAAAGATGGTACGTATTGCTTTCCTTCAGTGTCTGTCAAAACCACAAATGAAGCCCAAATCTGTCAGTGGAAGAGAACTCATCAGCAGAATAGTCATACCTGTACCAGGATTAACTTCATAGAGTCCATAATAAGCATCTGCCACAAAAAGGGTGTTATTGGGCCCCACTCTAATGCCAAGTGGTCTTCCACACGTTGGCTCATCTTCACGAGTTCCTTAGGAAACAATTTTTAAATGGTTTTCCAAACAGAAATAAATACAAGGCATTCAGGCTTCCTACATAGGTTAAAACATTACAGCCAGCACCACATACATTCATTTTTACTTTCCTAGGTGTGAGAGAATCAGGTATCTCCATGTTTTCACCAATCTAGAGATAATCATATAATGTGCCAGGCTGGTAGATAGCTCACTGTTGCCCTGAGTAGGGCTAAATGTCAGATAATTTGATTTAAATAAATTCTGCTTCTTAGAAAGAATCAGTTTTAATTCATGTTTCTTTTTACTTTATTTTTTCAATGCAATGAAAATACAAGGTCATCTTGGAACTTTCTTTTTCTGGAAAGGTCCAGCACCGTCATAAAACAGCCAGTTTCTCAAGACACAAACACTGAAGACTTGATACAAGGAAAAAGGGGAATACTGTAAATCTGAGAAAGTAGTTCTCAATTAGACTAAGAACTTCAGAACATTTGTAGTTTGAAAGATTAGCAAGAGAAACTTCTGGAGAAGAGAGTCAGATACAGCCTTTCTAATTCCTTCCCCAGCTCAAGGGAGAGCACGATGGAAGTCTAGGCTCCTCACTACCTCTTTGGTCCCAAAGAAATAGGGCAGCATAATCTTCCTACTTCTCCCAAGCTGAACAAGTCCAATGGAAATGAGCAGTGGAAAGGTGAAAGGTCATATTCATCCCAATCCACATTCATGCCTAAGCAGCAGTTGGAAATCCAGCTTCCTACCAGCTGGTAGCAAGACTTTGTTGGCTGTCAGCACCAAGGCTGTCCTACCTGTTAGGCAGCCAAGAGCGTGCTTTGAAATCAGTCCAGAGCCTAATTATGTGAACACCCACATAAGGTTACACAGCTAAAACGATGAATGTGCCAATGCAAGCTACATAAAGACAGCAACAGTTCCTACCCATAACTTCTAACTGGTAAGCAACGCAGGGCTGCAGAACCTCCAGTAAGCTCCTATATTGTTACCACAAACAAAACCACCCACAGTCCCAGCAATCACCAGCCAGGCTTCTCAGACTGCCCAGAGAGTACTAAGATGACCAGTGTTAGTCTTCCCTACAGAAATGGTTCTGTTAATAAACAAGCCACTACCAGTTTTTCCTCACTCAGCTCCAGAAATTAAATGAAGCAAAGAAGTAGTTCTGAAAGAGGTGTGGAATCCGACAAGAAATAACTGCTCTTCAGTGATAAGAAAATAGAAATATGACTAATGGAAGATCTCTGCTAAAACAGATGTGGCCACCACAAGCCCCTGCTGTACTTAGAAAAAGAGGAAGGGAAATTAGTACAACAAAATTCAAAGCAAAATTCTGTAGAGGGGGAAGGAGACATTTCTTTTCAAAAATCTCAAAATAAGTTGATCTTTTCCACTCACAGATTATCTCAGAATTCATTCACTCACACTTGGCTAGGAGTCCTCAGTTTTTATATGGTGGCCCTTCGCCAGAATCTTGCTGACATCAGCTTCCATAAATACTAGGCCAGGTTGCTGCCCATTTTTTTTTCTTGTTTAGGATATGTGCTCTTTCTAGATGGACTAACAGGAAAAGGATTATTATTTGTGATGCACTTCAACCTCGTCTTCCTTTCAGTGTTTAGATGCAGGATCTTCTACCAACAAGTCATCCATGCTGCAGGCCTTATATCCATGATATAAACGTGAATTCCTAAATTTTGCTGATAAGAAAAGTGTCCTTTGTTATCAAAAGCACCTACTCCCATTCTTTTGGCCCTTTGTTCTGCTGTTCCTCCCAGTGCTTATGCATATATTTCCACTCATTCTTCATTCATACAAATATATTCATACTTCTGCTACAAATCTCTACAGAGGAAGATATTCACATGCATGAGCAGTCCAGACAGAGTACCAGTTTAATCCCTGCAAGTCCTGACCCAGACATTTTCAGGTACACTATGATCAGGGGTTGTCACTCACCACAAGGACCATGGCCAATTCTGGCTATTGTTTGTATTTCCCCATCTTCAATTTTGATAATCTTTCCATCAGCTGTCCCAGTAAATAGCACATCTGCAAAAACAACCGGTGTAATTAACACAATCACAAAATTGTAGTGGCAAACGTTCTTCTGTGTAATCCTTCTACTAGCATGAAGTAGAGTTCACATTAAGATACAGGGAAGTAACAGTCATCTTCAGTCATAACAAAAGAATAAAGAGAGAAGAGGGAAGGTGAAGGCAAATAAGAGTATCTGCTTAGATTTCTTTCAACTCAAAAAGAAGAGGAAGGATTTAAGCCTCATGAGTTATGAATATGTGATATGAAGCTTTTCACCCTTAAGTGGTCCAAACCCTTGGCTAAAGGTGGATGTAACAACCTAATGGCTAGTCATTGGATTGATCCTCTGGGCTGATGGGTTTCTACACCATCATAAAAAGTGACCAGGCACTGCATCCATCTTACCACTCTTGAACAAGAGACAGACTAGATAAAAATTCTCATTTTCACACAGTCCACATAGGCTGCTGGACACCTCCCAGTGCTTATATTGTGCTCCCTTGCACAAATCTGGAGAAGAATTACAAAAACCATAGCAAATGAACGAAGACCCGAATCAAAAGCATTGCCAAATTACTATATCCATGCCAAGCCATGGGATAGCATAAGACAGATTTATTGAGTACAAGTAACACACAAACTTTTCCACACAAAAGACTGTTGGATTAGTAGAGCCTATGGCTTAGACTTTTCCATCTCCAATTTAACTGAAGTTTAAATTTTGCTAATTACACCTTTAAACAGGAATAAGGTGACTTCAACATGTATTCAGACAAAACTTACTCCCAGTCAGGTTAATTATTTCCCACATAGGTCAGTTAACCCTTGCAGGAAGGTTTCCTTAAAGAGTTTCCAATGAGATTTATGAAATTGGGTAAGAGAAGAGAATCAGTGGCTTCAGGTAATCACTTTAGCACATTATTAATAGAGTTAGGTAGAAAAATCATAATCTGGGGAAGGAATTTACAGTACTTTCTTGCTAGATAAAATTCATAACAATATTCTACTAATTTATTAGAAGATATAGCAGAAGGAAAATAAATGATAGGATTATGGAGCGCCTCTTGTATAAAAGGATGTTTTAATAAGGGCCTTGCTTACAACTCCCACACCCTTTCCTTTTCACATTAAAACAATCAAAGACTCATGTCAGAAGTAGTTTCTAGCCTTCAGGAAGCACAGGGAACAGTCCCTGCACAAAGCTGATTTCCAGCTAAGTTGGTGTCAAACCTTTACAAGAAATTAAGAAACTGCTCAAAGGTGCCATGGGTTTGTGATTTGGGGAGAACAAATGTGTCATGAGAGAAGCATAGGATGGCATTTGTAATGCACGCCACGCCACAGCACTGAAGTGCAAATATGCTATTTATCAATTTGAGGAGTTTTTTTGTCATATAAACAAATATTAATACAACAAAACTCCCTCAGTGGCAATAAGCATTAAATAGTAGGTAGTAGCCTCTAAACGGAAATTCCCAGTTCAAGAGGTAGACGAGAAAAATGCAATCACTTCCTCTAAACTTAAATAGACCCTGACTACATTGGTGATGCTTTCAGTCCTGGAAGACAGGGATTTTTGATCTGGCAAGAAGATTTATATTATACTGAGGAAATAGGAGAAAAGCAATATATAGCAGCCAGGTTTTATTTTCTAAAAACCTTGCATATTCAAAATAACTTCCAGAGTTTGTTACATAAGAGCTATGTTGCTGAACAAACCACTACCAGTGGATCAACATCTAAAGACGCTTCTTTAAAAGCTTTTTTGTCAGTGCTTACCCCCAATATTGACAATGGACTCTGGTCCAACCAGCTGGTTTTCCCACAGCCGCTCAGCTTTTCGTAACTTGATATTGGGCTCTAGCACACCGGCCAGGAGAGGAGGTTCCTTCAAACTGCAAAACACAAAATACAGACCTCATGATCCCTTGCACAAATCTGCAAACACTCTTGAGCAACCTACTGGCTTGGTTTTTTTCCTAGTTTGACAGCTCCTGCAAACCTGATCTATGCTTTACATACAGCATATTTCAAAAAAGAAAACACGTCTGACAAACTAAAAAATTGACTCTTGTTCATCACGGATGATAAAAAAAAAGTTGCAGTTATGTGTTCATAAGACGTATCTGCAATCTCTACAGCTTCAAGTCCGACAACACATTCCCAGTTCATCTTTCTTACACAAAGGCAAAGGATTTCTGTATTGCCACAACACAAAAGTATAACTGCTTTCTTACTCAGCGGAATGAGTTGTTTGTACCAGTATATTTTTCCTAAGTAGATAGACACAAATTCCTATCCAAAAAGGTTTTAAAATTCAAAAGTCTGCCATCTTACAACACACCGAGATCTGACACTGCATAGCATTTTCATCACGGGAGAATTTTTAATTACTAAATTAGTATACAACTAGGGAAAGAAGTGTTCCAGTAGTTTGAGCACTAGGACACAAGTGCTTTCGTACAATATTGAAACATACGTCCTTGTTCATGACTTGAATGAACTCCCATAGAGAAAGACTAACTCAAAGGAATAAGTTACACACAAACTTAAAGGGCATTGAACTGAAATCTCAAAATGACAAAATAAGGTGCAACCTTGCAAGCCCTCATTCACATAAATAGCCACGTTCAAGGCAACTGGATTTGAAACCAACTACAGAGGTAAGGGAAGTACTAAGATGCCTACACAGCTTCAACTTAAATGCCAGGCTCCAAAGCACTGTGCTTCAAAACCAGCCTTAACTATGCTGAGAGACTCAAATATGTTTCAGTCTCTTAGGTTCTTAAGAGCACACAAAGCCACCTCAGTCTACATGAGTTAAGGATTTCTGGTTATTACTAAAACCTGCATACATGCCAGGGTAGTAAGCTCATTAGGTGTTCATTCACAAGAGTATAATAAATATATATATGTAAAATAACTCCTTTTATGACCATAAGCACATGCTTTCCACTTGTAGAATCTTAGAAAGATGATGTTTAACTCCAAAACTTGCCCAGGTTCATGGGATCCAGGACTTGTTTGTCATCAACCACATTGCAACCCTGCTGCTCATATAATCAAAGTCATTACAATTTCTAGAGCTTCAGCAACTGGGTGCTGGGGGGAGTCAATTGAAGTGGCAAACTATAAAAGCCATGACAACTGAGGAAAACAGGGTCACAACACAAATAATTCAGGAGAGAAAAATACATTTTGCTGTCTGTAACCAGACAGATAACTTTCCTTTAAGTATGTATTACTGCAGTGGCAAAACCAACTGAATTACCAGCTCCTGTCCACAGAAGATTTACAGCAGAGCTGTCCTCACAATGGTAGCACAAATTAATTTTCCATCCCTTCTTCCAAACATTAGAGAGTTTCAGAGGAGAGTTACAGGCCTCAATTAAGGAGCTCACTTGCTGGTAACTTTGGACAGCTGTCTCTGCAAGCAAGAAAACCTTCCCTGGGATCAATATTATCCAAGACCAGCTCACAGAGAAAGAACTTGAAATTAACCTGAGTTACAAGAACTTTACATGGAGTTTTACATCACATCTCCTTCTTTCTCCCCCCTCTAACTCCTCATTATTTCCAGTGGCTTACAGGAAAAACATCGTTATTGACAAACAAAATTTCTAAGTGTTCTTCACTGAAGGGACTAATTCAGACAGCATCTACCTCCTTGATCTTTTCCAAAACCTTTGAACATAAACATCACACAGAATCATTTTATCTCTTGTACAGACTGGAATCACTTCTGTCAGCAAAGCAAAGAAGCTAATTAAGAATGCACAGCAATATAAGCCAGTGATTTGGGCAGAAAGAATAGTTCTCCTAGTCTTGTAAAAGGGACTGGAAGTAAGAAATGTAAGTAAGCATGTTACCCTGGACCAGAATTAGACCAGGACTATGTAATAGGAAAAGCATTATAGACGTAGCCTATCGGCTTGCAGAATTACTGTTCAGCTGCAACACATTTCTGAGAACTGGATTTTATTGAACCCAAACACAGTAGAAAGCATTTGATTAAGATTTGAAATGAGGCAGCTTATGTCTAATAGCCTATTGGTAAGACTTATAAGTCCTACCCTACCCCATTTATTTCAAGTCTAGATATACTTCCAGTGTTGCTGATCCTTTTCATTAAGGAATTATTGATTTGATCATGAATATTTAGCAGATTGAGCATTTTCACTTACTTCAGAATGCCAGGAGCACTAAACAGAGCGACTCCACTCTATGCTGGCAGCAAAAGTGTTTCACGCAGAACTTCTCCCAACACAGGTCACATCTTCTCACATAGTTGATTAACTGTTACACTACACATTTGATACAGACCTCCTTTTGGATGTTTATGCACTCAGACAGGACAGAAATCACCTAGCTGCACTGCTTCATGAGATCTGCATTTAAATATAACATCAGCTGGTGCAAAACACCAAATGAACCCTGTCAGGTTATCCATTTTAATTTCCATCCTCAGATAAACAGTCTGTCTTTGACAGAACTCTAATGGCAGGGGTACAGCTCAGTCCTTAGAGGAATTAAGTTCTTGTCTCACAGAAGGCAGGAGTACTACGAAGTAATCACAAGCTCCACTGACAGCTTGGACAGCAAAGAAGTAATTTTCTAGATTAATGATCAAAGCAATTCAGCTGCTTCAGTGATCAGTAGTGACACACAACTGTACAAGATGGTTCAGAAACAAACTTGATTTCCAAAGCAAGCCATGGCATTGGATAATACTGCAATCACTCCCCAGTTTCTTAACCCAGTTAGAATCACTTTACACACTTGGCTCTTGTTAGCTGACTAAAAAAACCCAACAATCTAACAGAACACATACAAGAAGCTATGCTTCGATAACATATTTCAAAACAAAGCAACAATTTACCTTATAGGCTGAGGGTCTATAGGACAATCCAGTAGAACAGTTACTCCAAGCAGGGGCACAGTTAGAGAAGCAGCCAAAGTCAAGAAGGTAACACGGAACACCTTGCTGCTGTAAGCACTGACAAAACCAGACAAGAATAGGATTAATATGATGAGCAGTTTTAAGATACAATAGTCTTTAAAAAAAACCTTTAACAGCCTATTTCCACACTTTTGCCCAGCCACCATCCTGAATGACCTTTAAGGTCCACTTTGAACTCATTAGGATAAGAAAAAGGGGTATTTATCCAATCTCAGCATACTGAGACTCATACATCATGAGGCGAAGTAATCAAAGGTGTTTTCCAACCTAAATGATTTTAAGATCATCAAGTCCAACTGCAAACCCATTCCTGGAGTAATTTGGGGTGGAACAAATGCCTGGAGAAACACTTACATGTTTGTCTAAGTTTTGAAGGCAAAAAGAGAGTCCAACTTAAAAACAAAGAAACAATCAAAAAAACCCACAAAAAATAACCCCACAACCATACATACATAAATATTATCTACAGCAATACCATGTGGAAATCCAAGGATCAATAATTCATATTTCATACACAACCTTATATGAGCCTGTATTCTCATGCACAGGTTTCATGCATGCTACAAGTTAGAGATGATTGGGGAAAAAAAAAAAAAAAAAACACAACAAAAGCAAACCAAGAAACAGGAGGTAGATGATGTGGTTCTGATGTTTGGTTTGGGTTTTAACTTGATCTTAAGTTTTGGCAATTGTTTCTATTCCTGCACAAATTCTGGATTAAAAGTTCAGCTAAAACAACAAATATTAGAGGAAGTTAAATAAATGCTTAACCTGGTGAACATTGGTTTGAAAATCAAGTCCCAGCACACAAAGCAGTATCTTCCATTTACCCATCAAAACACCCAAAAAAAAAAAAGTAAAAACTTCTCTTCCACAGGAGAAAAATAGTTTTTGTTCTCAAAAAGTTTAGAGGCATCAATCGGGCCTCTGATTGATGAGGAAAGTACAGAGTCATGCTCAACATATCCTAGCCTTGATCTGGAAAAGCAGCTCCCATAATTTTAGCTACCCTGAACCCTTCACTAGCCTGTCTCCTTGCAGTTAAAAGCAAACAGTGCCTGATGGTTCTGCAATAATCCTTGGACCACTTCCACTGTTTTGTCCTTCATTAGCCAATCATCCAGACAGTAGGAACTATGAACTACTGCCCAGAGCACAAATATCACAACTGAAGAGCTGATGACACATACTTGCAGTACTGATACCAGCATCAAGGTAACCTTCGGGATTATCTGCTGGAACAGCAAGGACAGAACCAGGCCTGGATTTGGTCACTGCCTGCACGCACACTGTACAGAAGCTGCAACATTCACAACCCATCACAACTCTCTCCTGATGGCACAACTGCTGCCAGGTCCTCTCCTGGCAGCAGACGTAGGTGGTTAGGATAGAGGCCTGCCCCAGTTTCCCCAAGTCCACACCGTACCCAATTGACCATCACAAGCCACCGCGCAAATCACCAGGCTGTGCTGAGGTGACTGCTACAAGGATGCTGACAGCCTGCCACGACAAGAGCTGCTGCTGTTGCTAACCCAAACCCACAGATAGTTCAGGCCAGTCCAAGAAGGGATGTTAGCACTGCTGCTGCTGGTCATCAGACCTTCCCCAGCCCCCCCAAGGCACTCACTACCTGAGGCTACTTCGTTTCCACCACCACGCTCAAGTACTCCTGCTCTCAGATATATTGAAAAAAAAAAAAAAATCTGTCTCGCACTCAAGAGCACAGCAATCCCATCATGAACTTCAGCAGCGTTACAGCACTAAGCCTGTCTCCATCTGAGCTGGACCAGGCTGTGAAACTACTTCACACAAGCTCTCTCACCTGCACTGACCTCCCCATACTTCCCAAGAGCCAGACTGCCCTTGTAATTACTTAGAAGAATTTAGCACTTCCAGCTCTAACAGTAGATGTCTCAAGTAGGCAACAATCTTCCAGTCTGTTTCTCCTTGGATTTGGAATCAAGATCAGGTGGTGAATCTACAAGGCAATCCCCAAGTTAACACAAAGACTTCAGGTATTAACCTTGTCCCTTTACTGTCCTTCAGAAGATGAAGGTTCAGTACTGTAAGATTAAAAATACTGTCAGCAGACACCTCAGCATCTTTGTGACAGCTGAGAACAGCTCACACAAAAGAAAGCAGATAAAGATGAATGGGAACTCATCTGCCAAAGCCAACTTAATTAAAGCTCCTGAAAGCATGATTTAAGTAAAGGTCATGCTTCTGATCCTCATTCAAATTTGCAAGGAATTGACACTAAAGGAAAAAGGCATAAAGAAGGAGGTGACAAGAGAACTCACACTTCAAGACTGCAAACTGAAAGACCTATTTTAGACACTGCTGAAACCACAAGAATTTAAATAAAACATACTCAGCTGCTCAGAATCCTTACAAAAGTAAACAAGAGAAACATACACAATATAGAATATTGACAACTTTAAGTTACTGACTGGTCACTGGAAAGACTCACTGAAATAATGGTTCACCAACACTGATAAGCAAAACGGAAATCCTTAGCTAATTGTGTCTCGGATAATTAATCCTACATGGATTCCAGCCAAAACTCACAATAGTGTAACTTACCAGAACTCTGGCTTTAACAACAGCAATTTAATTGTCACTAAGAACTAAAAAGAGAAGCCATTGCACCAGCACTTGAAGACAAGAGTAGGCTGGCAAGATGATACTATGGGTCAAAATATGGTGGTCAGCCACAAATCCAGCCACAAAATGTGGTCAGCCACAAATCCAGGCTGCCTCATCCTCTTAGCAGGGTAACTTCTGGGGGCCAGGAGGGGAAAGCAACTGCTATCAAGAGTTTCTGCCATGGTTATCAAGAGTTTCCCAGCCAGGGAAAGGGCAGCCTCCAGAACTGCTCCCACTGGTTTCATGCTGGACAGTCTCATGAGAACAGGACCTGTAGATACTTTGGATCGTTGCTGGAGCCCTGGAAATTCAACTGATTTGAGCAGTTACCAAGAGAGGCTGAAACCAGTAAAGAGCAGTCTCTCAATCCAAGAGATGCTGATGCTGTCCTTCAGAAACAAGGGTTACGCATGAAAGCCACCATACACAGTCTTTCATTCTGATGACCCTGAAGGGCAGAGATAAGAATCTGCAAAGTACTCAAATCAGAAGAGACATAATAGATGGTGAACCAAAGTATTACAAGTCATCAACTAATTTATTCAGTGGAAGACAAAGCAAGTACCAGCACTTTCTTAATGCAGCTACTGCTTTTAGTTACAGTGAAAGTAATTTTTTATAACATTCCTGAACAGAATATTGTAAATGGAATCTTAACTTAGCCACAAACAAATGGACTGTTTATAAGGTTATTCTATCTCAGACCCATATAGACTAGTCTATAAACTGCAGATTACTACTAGTAAATACAAATAGACTAACCAAAGTTACACGGGATTTAATCATACCCACAATAAGTCTGTGCAGGCCATGATGGGATAACCATTGTTTCTTGACTAGCAAGAGATAAAGAGCATCTCAACAGACCCACCAGAAAAAAAAACCAAAAACCAACCCAACAACAACAAACAAAAAAATAAACCCAACCGAGAAACAGCTACATATTAAAAACGCCTTGTGCAGCTCGACAGAAGCAAATGCACAGACCTTGCCTTAAAACCCTCCTCCCGCTGCCAGCCACCTCCATCCACCAGAAGCACGAGTACTAGGGAGAGAAGCAGCTGTCGTGGGGCTAGGGTGCCGGGAGTATCCAGAGGCTGACACCCACGGGTGCCCCAGCATCGACCTGTGCCATGGACCCAGAGAGGGCAACTCAGGCCTGGCTCCCCGTGCCCAC